>JBBPBX010008586.1:12499-28522 GCA_038048925.1 Garcialebias charrua
TTCGTTTTTTCTTACCTTGAAAGCTGTGTGTCTGCTACTTCCTGTTGTAGTGAAAAAGACGTCGGTTTTAAAAAGTCTTCTTGTTGTAAAAAGTCTTCTTGTTGCAAACAATAAATCATCCGTGTTTTTAATTCATGTCGAGCACGAGCTGCTTGGTACAAACCGTGTTAAAAACACAGCAGGCGTTGTGTTGGACAGACCTGACATGGGTCCTCCTGACAAGATTTAGCGGACCTATTTCCGCCTGCGTAAAACTGTGTCATTGTGACTAGTCAAAATTATAATTCAAGATATCTCGTACGTCATTCTGACTAGTCATAATGTGAATTCTAGATATCTTAAATAGAAACGCCGTCTACATGATAAAATATTTATAATTCAAGATATCTCGTACGTCATTCTGACTAGTCATAATGTGAATTCTAGATATCTTAAATAGAAACGCCGTCTACATGATAAAATATTTAAGATATCTTGAATTCATTTAAAGATATCTTAAAAGGAATTTTGACTAGTCATAAGTACAGTTCTAGATATCTGAAATTGATTTATGACTAGTCATAATAGCTATTTAAGATATCTTGAATTACATTTTGACTAGTCATAAATACATTTTGACTAGTCATAAATACATTTAAGATATCTTAAATGATGATGTAATTTAAGATATCTGTAATTGTAATTATGACTAGTCAAAACTAAATTTGAGATATCTTGAAAGCAAATTATGACTAGTCAAAATTAACTTAGAGATATCTAGAATTGTATTTACGACTAGTCAAAATTCATTTCAAGATATCTTAAATTGAAGCCTCCATTCAACTCAATGGAAAATCTGACGTCATTTTGACTAGTCAGAATGTAATTAGAGATATCTCAAATAGGAATTTTGACTAGTCAGAATGTAATTAGAGATATCTCAAATACGAATTTTGACTAGTCAAAATGTAATTCAAGATATCTTGAATAGCTATTATGACTAGTCATAATTCAATTTCAGATATCTGGAATTGAAGTGCCGTGAATCCGATTTAATGTTAAAAGGGCTTGCCATAGCCTCTCAGCAGTCAACCCCTCAAGGTGAAGGAGGCAAACAGAACGGAGGAAAATGAGAGAAATAGAGGTGATCCATGGGGAGTTGCGAGCAGAGGAGGGGGAGTCGGGTAAAACGTTGAAGAAGCAGCGAGGAGTTTCATCAAAGCTGCAGACGGTTTTTATTTTATTCAGGTGTGTGAGTCTGAGCTGCTTCTTATGTTGTCAAATGTACGTACTCTATGGGTTTAAGAAGGAATGCACCCTGTTTCACTCTTAGATCTTGGTGACACTGTTCATACGTTTCAGCTTTATTTCTGAAATGTTGGGAGAGGTTTTTTTTTAAATTATTATTAATGTTTTAAACATACTATGAAAAAAAAACAAAAAGCAGGAAGCACAGCTCTGAAACTACATATTCACTGACTTAAACAGTTCAAAATATTTGAAGTGGAAAAGCTTACGAGCATGCAGTATCTGTTGTAGATAGATTTTGGTACCTTATCTGCCGGGGACAGTTTTCGTGAATGCACATTTTTATAGTTTCAGTGTTGCAGTGTTCTGCAGCCCCGGGAAGCAGCGAGGTGTGGGCGGAGCCTTCATCCCTGCTCCAGCGGCGGAGAGGGAACACCAGCACCCAGGTGACATGAAGCTGTTTTGACTATTAAAGTGCGTTTATTAAGGAAAAGTTCAATTGAGACACAGCTATGCTGTAATGTCGAGCAAACAAATAATTGTTTTAGGTGATAATCTTGTTAAATTTTCAAAGAAACGCAACAACGACAGCGAGTCCTCTCGTGCAGTCGCCATTTGGCAGCCAATTGATTTTTGGCACAACACCGGCCCACGTTTCCAGGTGTCAGCAGTGGCGCATAATAAATGCAACTTATTTATGCTGTTTTCCACTTTATTAGACATTTTTGGACTGATGCAACTTATACGCCGGAGCGACTTGTATGGCAGAAAATACGGTAAAAACTACCCTTGTGTCTTTGTTGACAGCCAAATCTCCACGTTTAGAACATGATGATGTCATATCTCTAATCTAACCTTTAACCTGAGCAGGTCTTCTTTTTCAAATTATGGTAAATTATTATGTTTACATTTCACACCCAGCATACAAGCTTTACGCTCCATTTGTAGTTTCATGTTCTCATGTATCTCATGTATGTCTACAAATCGCTGAACAGTCTCGCCCCCGCCTATCTCTCGGATCTGATACACCCATATGTCCCTCCTCGTGCTTTGAGGTCAGAGGATCAGGTACTCTTAATAGTTCCAGAAACTCGCCTTAAGCGCAGGGGTGACAGGGCGTTCTCTGTAGCAGGCCCAAGACTCTGGAACGAGTTACCGCTGCTCATCAAACAGGCCCCCTCCCTCTCGGTTTTCAAATCCCGGTTAAAAACTCACTACTACTCCATCGCTTTCAATGCCAGCTGATGTGTACTGGATCGTTTGATTTATGATCTGCAATGTTTTTATGTTTTTCGTGTTGTACTTCATTGTATGTGTTGCCTGTTGCGTGTTTGTTTGTCCAGCACTTTGGTGGACTTGTTCCTGTTTAAAGTGCTTTATAAATAAAATGGTATGGTATGGTATGGTATGGTATGTTTTATTTTTCTGACAGTGTGATAGCACCACATAGCAGTCTTGTATATGATTCCTACAGTGTTTTGTTTTTTTAATTTATTTATTTATGTGGATGAAGTAATTTATAGAAACAATGTGGTTTGGAAGATATTTTAAAAATACTGTATACTGTATAGTTTTGGAGAAAACAATCTTGTTTGTTAATTTGTTTCCATGTGAATGAGGCATCATTTAGATCAGGGGTGCCCAAACTTTTTCTCTGAAAGGGCCACATTTAAAATCTATCAGAGGGCTGCGGGCCAAATGCAATAATATAATACATGAAATACAAATACTTCTTTAAGTAAAGTCAATTTATTTATTATACAGTACAGTTATTTAACCTTCCATTCTGAATAAAGAACATTACAGAACAGGCTGTGTTGATGGTGGGGGCCTGGGGATCCTCCCCCAGAGAATTTTGAATAAAGTAACTGCCATTTCTTGTATTCTGGTGTATTTTACAAAGGTTAATTACAGTAGATTAACAAGAAACAAAAGATGTAAACTCTGTTATTGTTGAAATCTGACTGCAAAGCGTTCATAATGCAACACCGCTGCAGCTCTGCAGGTAAGGGGTGTTCACTTCAGGACAAATCGAGATTGCTGATTGGTCAGTTGCTGACTTGCCTACTGGACTGATTGACAGGCGGCAGGACTCGTGCAAAACAAAATGATGGATTTTACTGGCCCGTTTAGGACTATCGTCATTAATTCCACATTTATTTATTCAACATTTATTCAATATTTGAGGGATTCAAGGTTTTTTATTTGCCATTTGCACCACAAGTGGTACATGTGGTGGAACTAAATTGTGTACACAGGGTCCCACTTACATCCAACAAAAGCATATAATGTAAAAGAAAAACAGTAGTAAGTAATATTTTGGTGAATCAAAGGTTTAAGAACTGTTTCCTTACAAAATCATAATGATGGTTCCCTTTCAGTCATGTCTCTCGGTGCAACATATGCTTTTTTTTTTTATAGAAAGAAAGGAAAGATAGAAAGTAAGACAACAAAACACAACAATTATCCACAAAAAGAGCACAAGGCAAACACACCCAACCTCCGTCCGCAATCCTGCAAAGCACATGACAGAACACAGCAACGAAACACACATTCATAAAGACTAATAATATTCATGACCTTGCAGTAGATTTCCATAAATAAACATACCCATACCTACAAATATAAATACAGTATACATACATATACATTCATATCACATATCCATCTATATATCTGCATATGATATCTACATATACATCCCTGCATCCATTTGTGTGTGGCTGTGAGCATGCATAAGTGAATAAGGTTCCTCCAATAGAACATTCAGTAGCGACCGTGAAGCATCAGAGATCCGCCCCCCCAAGGCCCGAGGCAGACGAAGGGGCAATCAAAGCCTAAGACCCCAAGAAGGACCCCGAGCCCAGAGTCCCCAGGGTCACCCGAACAGGACGAGCCACTCACCCACTCCCCAGATCCGACCAAGGGGGAGAACTGGACGAGCCCCACCAGCGACTACACACAATGACCCCCGGGGGGCCAACAGCGACAAACCCACCGGCCCCCGCTGGAGCCCGCCGCATTGATGTAGCCCCAGGCCCGGGCACCGAGGCCCGGGCACCGGGGACGCCCACCCCTCAGGCCCAGACCCGATAGGACCAGAGGACCCGAGCCCCACCAGGCAGCCACCAGGCCAAGCCGACCCACGCCCAAGCGCCCAACCCCAGAAGGCGACAGCAAGGGCCCCAAACACGCCCGCGGGCAAAGGGACACCCACCCAGGGGCCACGTGACAGGAGTGCGACACCAAGGGCCAGTTTACACGGTGCGTATTTTGAGTGTAACCGCTACTTTCTCTTTGCGACTTTGCTTATCGCCTACACGACACCGCTGGCCCCCCTCTATGACACCGATAGTTTTCTGAGCCTGCTCCCAAAGTGGAACTTTTTCGCTGCACCCCCGCTGATAATGTAAACATCTCCTGCTGATCTTTTGTGTCAACCACATGCGCGCAGCCCGCATGCGCGGGGCAGGCTGACATTTCACGTGTCACGTTGCAAAATATAACAGTTTAACAATAATAAACAGTATTTATGTTGGCGTGGGAGATGTTTAAATTTATCTGAACTGTACAGTATCTATCTGGACTCGTTACATTTTTTAAACAGTGCGTAACGTGCTGTGAAAATGAAGACACCAGGTTTATTTTTTATTTATTTATTTATTCAGCAGCACAAATTTTACAACACAAACACTGAGAATTAAACTGAACACACTATTAAAAACACGTGAACCGAACTGTAACTACGTTAATGAACTGGACTCTTGCTGTGTGTTCATCTGGACCCATCAGAACCGCCGAACCGTCTGCCTGTTTGTTGGAACGAGTCGACAGCTTCTGCACCTGGCAGAAATAAATAAATAAAAACTCTGTTGTTGTGTGATCAAAGTAAACACAAGCAAACATTATATTAAGAACGTTGATTTACCTGCTGTAAGTCAGCTGTTTATCACGGAGTAAAGTCAGACTTCATCCTCATCGACTCGGTTCTGGTCCACAGTCAGCAACTGGTGCAGCTTGTTAGATGAAAAGAGTCCCGCTTGGTGTCAAATCTGTCGACTCTTATCCAAAATCCAGCTTTAACTTGTTGTTGTTAGCTCAGCTTTTAGCACAAAAGAAACTAGCAGACTGCCAGCAGAGTGACGCAGCACACATGCGCAGTGGGTGAAGGTTCAGCAGGACGCATGCGCAGTGGGTGTAAGCGGGGGGGCATGAGGGAGGGGGGAGATTCGAGCAGATCCATGTCAGATCCGTGTCAACGCAAAACTTTTAAACTAATTAACATGCCCAAAAGTTACGTTTCCCCCACACAGTGTCCGTGTAAACAGGGCCCAAGTAGCCTCAGATGTAACAGAGAGAGGGGCAGTCCAAATCCCAACCTGACAATTAGACATTCATACACAGATACACTCACTCAGACCCACTTTCTTCCTCACTCACACAAAAACAAACAATAACGACACGTTCCATTCATAATCCTGATGCACACTCTATACCCCCCAGGGCCAAGACATGTACCTGTCCCCTACATGGGGCAGCCCACACCCAAGCCCAGAAGGTAGGCCCATTCATTCTGGGGCAGAGAATAGCCGACATCCAAGATCCAGCCCAACCACCGCCCTGCCGACAGGACAGGACACAGAGCCCAAGCAGCCCCAGGGAGAGCGCAATGCCAGCCCCTCCCACGGCGAACCCCCAGGCCTGAACCCTCCCATAGTCCAGGAACAGTGATGGCATAGTTACATTGAAAAAGTAACTTAGTTAAGTTACTGATTAGTCCTTGGGAAAAGTAACTTAGTTAAGTTACTGATTACTTGATTTGGAAAGTAACTAAGTTAGATTACTAAGTTACTTTATTAGTTACTTTCAGCAGCCGCTGACAAGAACCCTCTGTCACAATACATAAAAAATTTAAATGTTTTAATAAAATAATTACTAATAAATATTCAAAAAACAAAATACAGTAGTCTTTCTTGACTTCACTAAACAAATAATATTTTTACAAAAAAGACTTATAAAATGTTTATTTTGAAAATGTGTCAAGTAAACAATACGTTTGTATGAAAATAAATAAAAGCATGAGCCACTGGCCAAAAGGATGGTCCAGCACAGAAGATCAACATCATCAGGTCAGGACTCTGCAGTCTACACTCATCTCCAGGCCAGCGGTCACTCTTTCAGGGATGAAGATGTTCACATCCTTGATAGAGAGGAACGATGGTTTGAGAGAGGAGTAAAGGAGGCCATCTTTGTGAAAAGAAACCATCCATCATTAAACAGGGGTGGAGGCCTCTGGGTTCAACTGTCCCCCTCTTACAATGCTGTTATTGCTAGTATCACTCAGCCCTCTGTGAATAGCAAACAACCATCAGGGTGCTGCTAACTATCCATTGTTAGGCTGATGGTCCGTGAGCAGCTGGTTTCAGCTGTCAGCAGCAAACTGGTTCATCCACTGTGAGAGGGTGCTACAGTATTTATAAGATTGAGATGAATACAGCATCTCAGACTGAGGAAGTCTTTTGGACAAAAGATAAAACGTTTCTACAATTTTTTTTGTTCTGTTTTGTTTTTTGAATGTCCAGAGGACCAGACTTAGCATTTTTAGATTTTTCTACCTGGATTATTGAGCATGCATCAGGGTCATCATCACACGCTTCTTAGCTGCAGGTGGATGTCCCTCAAGAGGAAAAAGACAGCTGCTTCCTCTGTCTCAGACTGGAAATAACACAAACAGGTAAAAAAATAAAAATAGTTAATAAGATTATCATTTTAAATTAAAAAGGTTAATTATTAATAAAAGAACAATACCTCTTCTTGTGGTTGGATCTCTCGGTCATCATCAGGGCAGGGATTTATTCAGCTCCAGGACTTGTTGACATCAGTTTTTTCATAAAGTGATTAACTTTTTGGCTGGTGTTGACATGATGATGGACGTGATGGAAGACGTTTTAGAGACGCTCAGTTAATTTAAAGCCTGCACAGCAACAACAACATTTCAGACGTAGATCCAGAGCTGTAAAATGTCCTACAGTTTGTGTTATTGACTGATCTGACCTACCTGAAGGCTGTTTTAATGCTGCTGCTGCTCTGTTAGCAGTGTTTACAAGCTGCTCCTCGTTCACGTTCGGATCACGTCGTTAAGTCCGTTCAAGTTAGACGTGTTGTCTGCTGCAGATCCAGTCTCCGTGAAACAAAGTCCACACACCGTTTTGGATGTGCGCTCGTGTTTTTAACAAGTCACAACGTTCCCAAACAAACAGGAGACCGCAGCGAGATGCTAAACCTAGCTTAATGCTAACGTGTGCTACAAGACACCGGGCGGTCGCATAGACTGACGTCACTCCTGTCTTTTTTTTTTATCGCTCCCCCCGAGACGCATTGGCGAAATAAAATAAAATTACAGTTCTACAGAAAATGGCAAAAAAGTAACGCACAATAATTTGGAGTGAGTAACTTTAATCTGATTACTGGAGTTTCAAATAGCAACGCGTTAGATTACACGTTACTGAAAAAAGTGGTCCGACCAGAGTAACACGTTACAAAGTAACGCGTTAGTGACATCACTGTCCAGGACAACCCCGACGGCCCACCTCCAGAATGCCCGCCAGGCAACCAGGGGGGCGAGAGAGAAAAAAAATTAACAAATCTAGACCCCGACATACACACTCCCGTCCCCAAATGTGCTGTTGGTGTGTGTTGCTGTAAAGTGCATTTAAAAAGGGAAGAGAAGGAGCAAAGGCTGGCATAATGCCAGTTTCCCCTCCACTCCAACTCTAACCCAGGCCCTTATTGTCTAAATGCATAATTGTGAGTGAGCATAGGCACGGGGGGCGAGAGTGTTGTCATCCCGCCACCCATAACCATAGTGCTCACCCCAATTCCTATATGTGAATTTTATGAGGATGTTTATGAGTGAATGTCTAAAGTGTATAATAAAATTGAGTCCCAGGTGGTTCTGAACAACAGAGATGTAAAAACGTTGCAGCACACCCGAGTCTCAAAATCCCTACATGTATTAATTTGAGATGAAGAGGGCGGAGGTGCGTGGTGAGGGATGGGGAGAAAATATCTGCAGGAACAATGCTCCCGCAACGAGTCAGCTCCCCCGCTGACCCTACAACCCCCCCCCCAGTTCGCCAAGGTCCACCCCATGAGCGAGGCAAAGAAAACACCTCTCCGACCGCCAGGCCATTGAGCCAAAGACCAGAGAGGGACACGGCCCCGAGGGCCGCCAACACCACAACCAACAGCCCACATCCACCAGGGCCGCCCAGACCCCTACGAACCGCAGTCAGCCCGCCGCCCAAGAGGACACAAGATCCCACATGGACGACACGGCCAAGAGCGCCCGCCCAACCGTCGACAGAGCCAGGAAGCACCGAGAGCGGGCCCTAAGCAGGGCCCGCACACCGGCCATGCATAGTCCCAGACCATCATCAAGGACATCTACTTAGTCCCCACCCCAGAAGAAATACTACACCCACCCTTCACTCTAACATCTTTCAGAACACATAACACACTAGACACCCAGGCTGGGTCACACTGCCCCCTCCCATGGGCCACCAGTCACACCCCAGACACCCAACCCCCCAGCACATGAACCCCCAGCCCACCAGCGAGCCGAGGGCCCCCGGCCAGGGCCGGGCACCAGAGCGTGAGCCAGCCCATAGCCCGGCGACCCGCCTGCCAGAGCCCAAGACCCCCGACCCCCACCAGGCCCAAGCCCGGGGACGACACGTCCCCAGAATCCCAAGCTCCCGGCGCCCACCCCGAAGCCACCCCAGCACAGCCGGGTCACCGACCGACGACCCATGACCGCCGCCCCCGACCACCCGAGGGCCCGCATGCCGCCCCCAGCAGACATCCCCCAGAACCCCCGGTCCTCCCCAGGTCGAAGGCAGTGTCCTCCCCGCCCAAACAGCCCCAACCCCCCGGCGCCCCAAACCCCAACCTCCCCCACACCAGCCCCAAAGCCCCACAAGGCCAGATCCCAGACCCCCCACCCTCACTACGTAACGGAGCCGATCAAAGAGTGCCAGATAGATTGATCCGATGTGTCGGCAGATGCTGTTTCAAGACTAATATAGTCTAACAGAAGATTTTTATACTGATTAATGCTAAGATTATTTTTATTTTTCCAATTTATGAGTATGGTTTTATTTGCGATGCATAAGGCAGTAGCCTGGTTAAAACCACACCCTGTCCTTCACTTCGCTTCAGACTAGGGTCTGGGACCTCTCCATTTTAAAACGATTCTTGCTGGAGGTGTGGGCTCTGCTGAGGAACAAAACCATTGGATATTTTGAACAGGGAAAGCATTCTGCTCCCTCCCCTCAGAGCCACCCCCCGTGCTCTGGTGAACTTGACAACTGCTCCGCCTCCTGCTGCAGCTTTTCTCTTGCTGCCGGCTGGAAATTCTGTGTTTATATGTTAATAAAACGTTTTAATAAAATACAATAAAACCATGGATCGCTGGTCCAGCTCACCAGAAGACCAGAACATCTGATGGGACTCGGTCAGCAACGTAAAACCCGAGTTTAATTCTCGTGACAGCCATTTCCTTGTTCATTTCAGCGGAGGGAGAGAAGGAGGAGGGCGCGAGCGATCACTTGACTTTTGGCCCAAAAAACAAAAGAAAACTCCAGATAAGGGATTAAGAAGGGGAAATTAATAAATTTGTGTCACATATAAAACAGTTCTGCATCGCTTTGCATCGCTTTGAATGAGAACATGCCGGTGCTCGCTGACTGCGCGCTGGCAGAGCCCTTTTATAGGGCTCTGCGCGCTGGGACAGGTGGGGGCGTGGGTTAGGGTCCAAAACTCCGTCCCTTCTGTTCTCTGATTGGTCCGAACAAAAATCTACCGGAGAAATGGTTGTTAATGAGAGAAGTCCCAGACTGTGCAGTGAAGGGAAATGAGAATTGAGCGGAGCTGTGCAGGAAGGCGAGGGCCAGGCTAATAAGGCAGTGAAAAGCATACAGGATCTATTATTTTCTAGTATAACATCTTCAAAGATACCCAATAAGCAAACAGATGGAGAGAGAGGGATATTTTTTATTTCAGACATTAGACAAGTCAAGCAGGAGACCAAGAACTACATTGCCCTTTTGCAATCTTTCAAGCAAGCCATTTGCCCTGCTGGCTGAATCTGACTTACCAGATGCCATTTCCTGTAAAGCATGCAATACAGGCTGATACTGGTTAAGTAGCGACTGAATGGCACCTGTACGTACAGTCCATCTTGTTGGACACAAGGGCCTGATATACTTGACTGGACCGCTCTCTGCTTTGACAATATCCTGAAATTTTCATTTTTATTGACTGGCCAAACAGAACTCCCAAATCATGAGCCCACTGCAAAGAGTCACGGAAAACACAAACAACAGTAAGGGTCGGGGGGGCCACGGCAGAAGCCCACAGGCTACCACCAGCTTCACACGTTCACAAAGGCGATTGTGATCAAACTGCTGTGTGCGTAAACAAACCAGGGCTGAATCAGATTCATCTTCCTTTAAATCGAAGAGAACTGAGCTCTCTGTCACCAACCAATTTAAAGTCTGCCAAGCACAAAGGACCATCTCCACGTTCTCACAATGCAGCTGTCCCCTTATCATTGATGGGCGACACGCAATGTTCAAGCAGTGATCCTGCAACACGTGACCATACTCACTGTGCTGATTCAGCTCTGCTCTTAAACGATATCCCCCCACCGGGTGAAACACGGACCCCAGGCGGTTTAGCCCCCGGCAGAGCTCAGCGTACAAGCAGTACGCCACACTACGGCGTACGTACGCAGAGACACAAGCGTAGCCCCGCATAGCCCCGCATAGCCCCGCAGGGCACGAAGGCACAAAGCTCAAATTTTACGACCGCGTACGCGATGCGCGTTGTCTCACCATAAATTGTCCGGCGCCGGACTGTTTTGTATGTTACACAAATGAATTAAATTCCCTTTCTTCATCGCTGATCAGGACTTTTTTTTGTGCCAAAAGTCAAGTAATCTCTTCCTCCTCCGCTAACTCCATGACTGAAATGAATGAATTTGTCACGACTCATGTCCTAGCTGCGCAACGTTCTAAATATTTCCTGGTGGGCTGTGGGCTGCAGGACCAAGGCTCCCTGTTTTTATTTTTATTTTTTAGAACTTCTATTAACATATAAAGTTTAGAAACACCGTAGCGGCTGCAGCCGAGCCAGCTCATGCATTTTTTTTTGTCTCCCACTCGACCTATCAATCAATTGAGTAGGCGTGTCAACAAATGACCAATCAGCAACATCAGTTTGTCCCGTAGGTAGACGCTCTGCACGCAGTTGCTCAAATTACAACAAGAATTTGGAGCGAAAACGCGAGCAATTAACGCGAGAACGAAAGTAGAGCTGTGCCAGCAAACGTGTACGCACAGAATGCGCGCGTAGAGTGGCGTACAGGCTGTACGCAGAGCTCTGCCGGAGGCTTTTGTCTGGCTCCAACGCTCTGTTAATGCCGGAGACCAGTAAACCAGACCCAACCAGGAAATGGGTTGGGGTCAGGAGATCTGCTCGCTTACAAAACTCGTAGCTCCTCAGTCCCATGACCTCCAACAAGAAGAAGAAAAACAGACATTCTGTTTCGCTTTTGCCTAATAATGACAACAGATTGCCTCTGCCCTCAAACACTCTTGATCAGAGTAGTATGGCAGCACATCTGCAAAAAGGCCCTCTCCCTAATATGGTTGATCCTCAGGGGATCACAGAATCCAGGGCCCTTGGAGGAGAAGTGGTTCCACCAACTGCTCCTCTTCAGGGACACACCACATCACCAGAAGGAGCAACCTCGCCACGTAGGCTGGAAGCTGTGGAAAATTTCAGCTTGGTGGCAGAAAGGAACAAGCTGGTGGCATCAGGCTTGCCAGAAAATGTGGTAAAAACCATTCAAAATGCCCGAGCTGTGTCAACACAGTCTCTTTACGCACAGAAATGATGTATTTTTGAAGCTTGGTGCACAGAAAGAAATATTATTTCTTATTCATGTGACCTGGCTCAGCTCCTGACTTTTCTTCAGGACTTACTGGAAAAAGGTCGTTCTTTCTCAACAATTAAGGTGTTCCTATCAGCAATTTCAGCCTGTCACGAAGGCTGGGGAAACAGGACGCCTGGCGCATATCCAATCATAATAAGATTTATGAAGGGCGTGCTAAGAACTAGACCCCCCAGCAGGATCCTGACCCCTGGTTGGGATCTTAGTCTGGTCTTGGGGGCTCTCTGTGATCCCCCATTCGAGCCACTGAGCGAGATTAAGATAGATTTATTATCTTATAAAACCGCTCTACTCCTGGCCCTTTGCTCGGCGAAACGCGTGGGTGACCTCCATGCCTTGTCTGTACATCCAATGTGTACCAGATTCGCCCCTGACGGGTCAAAGGTCACCTTAAGGCCTAATCCCGCATATATCCCCAAGGTCTTGACTTTAAACCCTAGAAGTCTGGACTTTGATCTCTCCTCTTTTCCACCTGCTCCTGTCCTCACTCAGGAACAGGAAAGGCTGAAGGCTCTCTGCCCCGTGAGAGCTTTAAGCACTTACATGCAGAGAACAGCCGAATGGAGAAAAACAAATCAACTGTTTGTGTGCTTTGCAGCACCTGCTACCGGAAAGGCCCTATCAAAGCAGCGCCTCTCACACTGGGTGACTGAGGCCATAAAAAGGGCGTACAGTAGCAAAGGTCAACAGGTGCCCTCTGGAGTGCACGCTCACTCTACTCGGGGCTTGGCCACCTCGTGGTCACTGTTCAAGGGTGTACCAGTTGCAGACATTTGTGCTACGGCGAACTGGAGCTCAATAAACACTTTTGCAAAGCATTACAGTTTGGATGTTACTGCGTGTGATGTCACTCAGGCTGTCCTTTCTAACACACAGTAGAAAGTAGCCTTGAGATGCCTGCTGATCAAGGGTAGACGTTCACACTAGCATGCATTTTACTGAGCATTTCAAGGGCGTGAATGAATTACGTTCCCATAGCATATGTTGCACCGAGAGACATGACTGAAAGGGAACTGAAAGTTATGCACCATAACTCATGTTCCCTGAAGGAAGGGAACGAGGTGCAACATATCTGGCCCTTTCAATGCTGAAAGCTCGGTGAAGTGCATTTTGGAGAAAGTTGGATGGGCGTCAGCGGCTTAAGTACCCAGAGGGCGGGGCCTCTGGCGCAACGCTGACGCCCTTGCCGTAAAGGCGTGAATGTATTCCTTCAGGTAATCGCGCAAGGGCGCAATTCCCATAGCATATGTTGCACCTCGTTCCCTTCCTTCAGGGAACATGAGTTATGGTGCATAACTTTCAGTTTCTTAAATTTTCAGGGGTGCAGAGTTTAAATTTAGGGGTGCTTGAGCTCCCCCAAAAAAGAGGCTAAAATCACCACTGAAGTCCGTTCATATTTATAATTTACTTTTAAATGGTTTATGTGTGATTTATAAGTGTATTAAAGGTGCAGTCTGCAGTTTCTGTAGTGCAGTCTAAGTTTTCTAAAAATATATTTTTAACATATTTCTTCACTTTGTCACTATCTCCTGACAGACTGATGTTAGACAAAGTAATCTTTGAAAAAACTATAGTCCCCTTGCTTCTCCAGGTGTTACTAAAAGCATTTCTAAAAAGCCACAGTGACCCGCCGTTAACCAGCCAATAAAAACAGAGCTTGAATTTGAATCAGCCAATAAAAACAGAGCTTGAATTTGAATTTCAGCAGAGCAAGGGGGAGCAGAGCCATATATGGCTCTGAGGGGGAGGGATCAGAATGCTTTGCCTGTTGACATTTTTTCTAAGTGCTGCGTTCTACAGAAACTGCAGACTGCACCTTTAAGTGCAGGATCATTACTTATATACTTACTTACCCTCAAAGGAAAATTGAATACAGTTACAAGGACAAATTGTTGGGCCATTTCAAACAGCTTGGCGGGCCAACTTTGGCCCACGGGCCCCACTTTGGGCACCCCTGGTTTAGAGGAATAGTGTTTAATTTATTAAATTGACAAATTCAGATCAAAACAGCAACTCATTCTCTAAATTTTAAAGCAGTTGAAAACTTTAAACATGTTCATTCAGTTTCACAATGCATCATCATTTACATGGAATTCTATGGATATATCTTAAGAGCATATGGACCCAGCAGCAGTTAGCTGTAGCACTTCCAGTGCAGTCTGGTTCACTTCCTGTAGGAATATACTATCATGTTGGCCTGAATAATCATATAGTACAGAACTGACACTGGTGTAAAGGTTTATAAAACAGTAATTGCATGAACTGCTATTAATCTTTTGATATGCAGCATCCACTTCAACCCCGATAGAACGAACTGCTAGCTCACTAAGTCCACCAGAATTAAAGTTTATTTCTCCAGAGTGAGGTTGTTCCAAAAGATATCTTCTACAAGTAAGATATTAATTGTTCTTCCTCTTTTCATAAAACCTCAATGTTCTAAAAAAGAAAAAAGATCTAAACATTCCTTTAAGACTAAACACATTTCAAACACACTGTTTGATTAACAACAGTGACATTTGTTTTTAAATCAATTCTAACTACCGTAATGGGGAAATTATCTGAGTAAAACAAATTGCAACGCAGTCTCGTGCTTTAGTTTACAGGGATTGAAAGATAAAAACAACAACAACACAGTTTTGCAATCTGACACCAGCTGATGGGATCCCAAAGGACAAGACATCTTTGGCAGCTTTGTGTGTTGTCATTCACACAACAGACGAGGAGCGTCGAGCTTTAGCCATCAGGAGGCAGAAGTGTCAAAATTAAGTTCCCGCAAGTTGAAAAGCCGAGAATTTTACTGTCAGCCTGTTGATGTGTTTAAAATGCTAATATATATATATATTTTTAATCTTTAAATTACTTTATCTTACTCAAAGTCAAAGAATAAATATAATGTGCAATATTTTCTGACGTTTACCGTAATAGCATTGCTGCTTTGGTGTGTCACAGCTAATCACAATTTATAAAGGAGTTTTAATTGACTGACAATTCCTGAAGAGCAGGCACCAACAAAGACGAGTAATGATGGTTGTCTATTACATTTTACTAAATTCAAAATGTGCTCTTTTATGACAAATGTTCAGCTCTAATGCATCTCTAAGTGTGCAGGTGTAAGTGACCTACATTTTCCTCACTCATTCAATAAAAAAAGAAAAAGTGAGTCAAGTCCACAAACACTTGCTGTTGCTCGACTGCTCCTGCTGGGCTTGATGCATTCAATATTCAAAAACACGGAGCGCAGTTCAATTATTTACAAAGAAACGTCTGGGTGCAGAGATGAACTGTCTGCCCATTCTTTAAACACACCAGCCATAAACATTTTTAATATTTACATTGTTCCACCAATTTATTGAGTTTATATTCTTGCAAATTTGATTATTATATCTGGTTGTTTTTTCTTAGTATATTTTTACATGAGCAGACCGGGACCCACTGTATGGAGGATTTTGCATGCTCACACAGTTTCTGTGATTTTTGCAGTCTTACAAGGTATTTACAACATAGTGCATGCCCTTTACTCACAAGGCCGCTGGTTCTAGTGATTATAATCCCTGTTTAGATGCCCATAATAATTTTTAATCACTGTCGGTTGCGGAGGAAAACTGACCTGAAAGAACACATATTACAACAAGATGACGTTAAATACTGGCTTGAATACAACTTGGATTATTTTTTATTTTTTTTTATATAGATTTGATTTTTCATAGCTTTTCTTTTCTTTTTTTTAAACTAAGGCTTAAATAAACTCCAATTTATATATATATATATATATATATATA
>JBBPBX010008586.1:37178-57157 GCA_038048925.1 Garcialebias charrua
TGTATATGTATATGGGTGGGGGTGGGGATGACCACCCCACTATCATTCAAGGAAACCATGCTTCTTCTATATTGTTTATAAAATATAATTTCCTCAAATAGTTTAGGTGACCAGTAGGGTGGCAAAAGATTAAGCTATGGTGGTCAAGGCCACCAATGGCCACCCCCTGGCTCCGCCATTGTGCCTGGTGGTGGATAAAATTGCTCCCTCCCCTGGCCCGGATCTGTCACTCTGTGCTACCTCCAACGCGCAAAAAAAATAAAAAAAGGTAAATTATAAGACCTACCTCTTTTTACACACAACACAACTTAAAAAAAAAAAAATTCTACCCACTTGAATATCTTGCACCAAAAACATAAAGGTTTATTTTCATTCCCTGTTCAATTCCAGTCCAGAAAAACATTAATCTTGAAACGAACAAACATACACTGTTCGAATCCTTCAGCAACGGGGGACATCAGCGTACCACTTGTTCCAGTTAGTGGTGATCATAATGTTAGGGGTGATCTGTTTGAAGACCAAGTATTATGTTTAAAATATTTATGTATGAAAAACATTAGTTGAAAAGGTATTATCAGAGCCTCAGCCTAAAGCTCTGTTGCTGGATCAACTTCAAACATTCACAAATTATGTATTAATTAAAATTAACTGTTTTAATTTGCCTTCTTTATAATATTTACTTTAAGTCAAACTCAGTGATAAATCTCTGATGACAAAGTGGACTTCTTGTTGTTTGGTGCATGTCACCGCAGCAGAGAAGCCTCTTCAGGACTGATATTTGATAACTGTTGTCAGTCAGTATGACAAAGAGCTCGTTAAGAAAGGGAACCCTTCGTTGGATTTCCAGCGGGCAAGGTGGTACCTTTACTGCCATTTCAACAGTGTGTGAAGGAGACATGTTTTATAAAGTGCTTTGCATGTGTTAACGTGTCTGTGGTCCTTTTCTTTTAAAGCAGCATTGTGCATACATTTGCCTTCCAGGATTTTACAGCTTAAAGACAACAACAAAAAAATGAATGAAAGACCGTGGGCTGTTTCCAGACATTACATTAGCTTCTTATTGCCCTGTCGAATCTGTACATGTGTGCCAGGGAGCAAAAATAAATAAAAATAAAAAGCTTCTTTATAATCCTTTTAATCTGTTTACTGCTTTTTTAAGGAGGAAAATTCTCCCTCGCATCATCTTTATGTTCAGCGACAGCCACGGGCTCCTTTTTAGAAAATGGTAATTGCTCTGCTGATCAGCATAATCACCCTCAAACAGCCAAACTGAATGTGGGAAAGAAATCTCTGAGGGATGTTTGAGAAGATGGATGCTGGTGTATGGTTAGCAAAGGAAACCCTATTTGACCATAAGACGCCAACTGTCAGCTGCACAGTGTTTTATTGCATTAATCTGTGCGAGCACAACACAAACTAAAGCTTTAGTCAGCCGGTTGAACAGGCATTAAAATGCATTTAGCTCACTAAATTATGTGCCTGTGATTTAGAGATTTTAATGTATTGCCAATCGCTGAAAGCAGAGCAAAGATGTATTTGCGTGTGTTTGTGTGTTTGAACAGAACAGACTACGTATTAATGAAACTTTCCCATAGTAATCACTGGGTTGATTCAAGATGGTCACCACAGCCCAACAGACTTACCATCACAAAGATGATTATCATTTGTGTCAATTTTATAGATAATGAGGAAAAATCAGGTGTGATAGTGGTTGAGACTGATCCCCAACTTATACACTTACATCAACACTTAGTCAGTGCTTGATTTGAGCCGGGTCCTGCTGGAACAGGATCCGGGAACTCTCTTATTTTGATAGGGTGCATTCCCGTAATTTTGGGCTTGGATCCGGTAACTCTCAGGCTTACTAAGAAAGTTATGAACAAATACTTGAACAAATAAAACTTATATTGGATATGTAAACTGAAAATAATTACTGTACATAAACCCTAATTTTAAACACAGCAGCCACTTAGGGATGCACAATATTAGATTTTTGGCCGATATCCGATGTGCAGATATGGTAAAACTTATTTGACCGATTACCAATACCGATATTTTATATACTTTCCTTTGTCAGAACATAGCCCTCTTATTTAGGCTTATTTGCTACTAGCACTTTAACTTATATTTTTTTAAAAATTATTCCACACTGCCGACATTTTGAATTTTCCTATCCGCCGTGATCAGAACAGGTAGGTGCACCGTGCACGTGACGTCATCACGTTGTGTTGTTGCCACTGCAGGCATCTTTGTCACTGGGTTGTCATACAAAAACAGAGCCTTTTATATTGGTGAGTTATTTTGATGGAATGTCCGATATTTACCGTAACTTTAGTGCTGATATCGGCCAATGCCAACACTGATAATATTGTGCATCCCTACTGAGCATACGAGCTTCCCCTTCAAAAAGCATTTCCACGTCTAGCCTTATAAATTTTCCGCCCCTAAAAGGGTGGTAGGGGTGATTTCCGAGTTAACAGGCAGTTGTACGTGGGCAGGAGCCCACAGGCAGCCACCATAAACAGGCAGAGGAGGCGTCTGGAGGTCTCACATGTGGAGTTGGACAACAACGAGCAGGGACAGTGTCGGGCTTGGAACCGTCAAGTAAGTGGGGGTAGGATGCTTGACAGAACTGGAGTGTTTACAAATGTAGTTTAACGTAGATGTTTAACAACCTGTTATAACAAAATGCAGGAAATCACATCTACTTTATTTAAAATTTTCTGTGGAGGATCTCCACATCCACCCCCCAAACCCTCTCTTGTCCACCTCCTCTTTGCATTCCAGCATCGATCAGTTTACCAATTAAGCCCTACTCTGTGCTAAAATGTCTTGCAAAGATCTCATAATATTTTATAAAGTCGCTCATAGCAAGTGTTTACGATGCTTGACCAAAATGGCAATAACACTGTGCCTACTCATCATTAGATGAGTAGACACTCTGGAAACTCCGGCTTGAAGGTGATATGCATTCCTTCAAGTAACGCTTGGCCTGTAATTAATCATGTTTAATTGGTGTTTTTGTAATTGAATTATATTCTATTTATATATTTTGGTGAAACAACCAAAATCTTACTTCTAACCTACAAAGCTATCAACAACCTAGCTCCATTTTATATTCAAGATGTTATTGTTCCATGTCTTCCTAACGGAGCACTTCACTCTCAGACTGCAGGCTTACTCGCGGTTCATAGAGTTTCCGAAAGCAGAAGGAGGAAGATATTTCAGTTAGCAGGCTCCTCTCTTGTGGAACCAATTTCCAGTTTATGTCCGTGAGGCTGACACATTGTCCAGTTTTAAGACTGTGTTTAAGACTTTCTTTTTTGATAAATCCAATGGTTAGGAGTAGCTTGATATACCGATAGGCTTAGACTAATAGAGGACAAATTGACCAAGTTTTCTAAAATTAATTGTTAATTTTTTTATAGATTTCATTTAATACTATTTCTATCTTAACATGTGATTCTTGACCTGCCATTGTGTATCTGTTCCTCTCAAACCCAGCCAGTTGAAGCAGATGGCTGCCATCCTGAGCCTGGTTCTGCTAAAAGTTTCTTCTGCGTGAAGGAGTTCCCTTTCAGTGTGGTCTCTCGGTGCAACATTTTTGCTATGGGAATTGCACCCCCGCGCAATTACCTGAAGGAATACATTCACGCCTTTACGGCTGGGGCGTCACCCCGCGTCAGAGGTACTACCCTTTAGGTACTTAAGCAACTGACGCCCCTCCAACTGTCTCTTTTTTGCTCTTCACCTCGCAAAAACCTGAACTACCTCTCTTTGCGGGACTTCTCTGCTGCTCCATCGCTCAACCTGAGGTGAGCTCGCTCCCTGCACAGAGCGCACAGAGAATTTTCCTTGCGTACTGCTGGACTAGCGAAAGCTAGTCCAGCACATTTCTATAACCTCAAAGTTTTTTCCTCTCCTCTCTCCACAGGTTGCTTCGCTCGACGGCGTTATAACTACGCCACAACCGCTACCCCGGCTAACATCCTAGCGGGCTAGCCAGCGAAAGTGACATGACGGAGGAGACACTTGAAAAAAGAAGAAAAGGATTCTGGAAGGACTCACTCGCCTTATCTCGGACATGCCTCCAGAGATAGGGAAACGAAAGACAAAACTTCAAAGGAAAACCAGCGGGACGGCGAGCCCAACCTCGCGCGCCTGTCCCAGCGGCTGTGGATTTTCCCTCGCAGCAACGGACACCCATGAGGCCTGTCCAGTCTGCCTGGGTATATTTCATGCAAGACAAGCTCTGGACGCACCCGATTCTTGCCCACACTGCAGCCAGATGCTGGATGCGGTGCTACGGCATCGGGTGGACCTCGTGGCTTAGGCCATGGGAAGCTTAGCTGGATTGCAGGACCCAGACACAACTGAGACCCTCACTCCGACCCCAGAGCTCGAGAACAAGGCTCTACACGACAGCACGTGCGTCGAATGGGGTGACAGCCCTGACCCGCTCGCTCCCATGGTGGACCTAACAGTCGAGTTCGACACCAGAGGCATGATGAATGAAAACGAGATCTCCATCTCAGCCTCGGGCGAATTTTCAGCGGAGGAACCAGAGCTCGAAATCGAGGATCCGGGAGAGGACCTCTCCAGGACCCTGGTACCTGTGCTCCCTGAAACTGACTTCTCTATTCCTGCCCTGTTTGACCTGTGCCACAGAGCAGCGGACGCGCTGCACATCCCCTGGTCGGAACCTCCGCCTCGCCAACAGGTCACGAGGCTGGCAGGGAACTATTTTTATTCAAAACAGCAGGCAGCAACGAAGCAAAGGATGCCCGTTTTCCCGGACTTCCTCACGGAACTAACCCGTACCTGGTCTCAACCATGAGCACACATGCTCCTTCCTCTCTCACAGTTCCTCGACGTGGAAGGGATGGATGAGGTGGGAATAGCCAACGCGCCTCAGAGCTCAAGGACTCGCGGCGCACGCGATGAACGCGTCCGCGATGATGCAGGCTTACCTTGCGGAAAAACTCCAACAACTGCAGGTAACCTCGGATAAGCAAGCTGCTGCCGACTTACTGGATGAAGCCCGCAGATCAACAGACTTCATTCTCCGTATGATGGGGACAGCTGTTGTGGCTCAGGGCAGAGGTATGGCGGAAGTGGTCACCGCTATCCGCCACCTGTGGATGACGCTGACGGATTTACCGGAGGGACAAAAGGTGCCTTTTCTCCACCACTCAATAGAGACGGAGAGGCTATCTGGTCAGACTTTGGAGCGAATCCGGACCAAGCTGGACCAAAGGTGCAGGCAGGCTGAAGCTCTCAGGGTGGGCATTCCCCGTCGGAGTTTCCCCCCCCCCAGGGAGCCTGCTGGAGGCAGACCTGCACAGCCTCGGCACCGCTCGACGACGCGTGCGCCACCGCAGAAGCGGCCAGCATACGAGGAAGAACCTCGGCAAAGACCCCCGCCGAGCCAACCTCGCTCCGAGCACGCATGGAGCAAAAATAGGTTCGTCCCACGCCAGGCGAGCAGGCATAGGGCCTCCTCGGCGAGCCGGGACACCCGACAAAAACGTGCCTGATGAACCAGGCCCACGTTTACATTTTATACGACCTCCCGCCCACGCGGTAACGGGAATGTTCGCACCTTGTTCAGACTTTATTTGTAGCAAAGTACAAATGGCTGATAATTCTGTTGCATGCACAAACCATGCTCTCCCTGCTGTGAGTGACATCAAATCATGTATGTCGTTGCACATAAGCACGAATAAAGCTCATAAAACAGCACATCCCTGTTTTATTGACTATCAAAAAAAAAACAACAACACCAACACAAATAATTTCAACAGTACGGGCCTCTCTGGCCTGTCAGCCGTCATAAAGGGGGGGGGCACATCCCCCTCCCTCACGGCTCATGGGGTGTTAGTCTATTCAATAAACCCCAGCAGGGTGCCTCAGGACCTGTCTCTAGAGGACAGACCCAGAGGCGTCTGCGAACAGACCCTCCACCTTTCGCGAAGACAGGTGAGAGAGGACACGTGTTCCAGCCCCCGCTCCATGGTGAACGAGGGGCCGGTCAATACACTAACCAGACGAACACGTGACATGTTCGCACCACAGGAGAGCACGTCAACAGATTCTAAGGATGGAGGAGTCCCGACGGATGCCCCAAGGCGGCCACAATTTTCACACCATCACAACAGTAGCTGTGATCATGTTACTGTGTGTGTAGACGGATCGGAGTCGAACCAGATTTCTCTTCCTGATTTTGAAAGGAAACTGGGCTCCTTATCAACAAATGATCTTAAGTCTGCCGGTCACAAAGGACCATCTCCACGTTCACACGTTGCAACTGCCCCTTTATTATTCATGAAGGACACGCAACGCCCAAGCGGTGAACGAGCAGCACGTGACTTCCCTCACAAAGCTGCATCAGACTTGCTCTCACACAATATTATCCCACCGATTTAGACACCAATTGGAATTAGGAGGTCTGCTCGTTTACAAAAACCGCAGCCCCTCAATCCAATACAGGAAACCCCCGATTTACGAACGAGTTAGGGACCTAAGAACGGTTCGCAGCTCGATTCTGCCGTAGCTAGGGGGTGAAAATTATTATTATTTTTTAAATTTATCATGCTAACGGAGCGCGCGCACACATTTAAGCATGTACAGTAGTGTACTGTAATGTTAAACATTGCTATTCACATTTACAGAATAAATAAAAATATATTTTCTTACTTTGAGATGGTCAAAGCCGACATCTTAGGTTGCCATGCGTTGATTGTTGTCGGGCCGAGCAGCGCGGCGGCCGGCCAGTGAACCACCGCAGCCGCTCCAGACCTGTGTTAGCTAGCTGGCTAGCTTCTGCTAGCCAAGCCATGAGCTGGTGTTGGAGCGGCGGCGCGATCAATCTGCAGCTCCTGCTCCAGCCTGAGACGTCCACAGAGCTCACAGAGCGATTCCAGCTAGTAATTAATCCATATGATGCGATCCTGGTCACAAGTGTTCAAAAGGCCGGCTCCCGTGTTAGCTCCCGTGTTAGCTTCTGGAACTAGCCAGGCCGGAGGTGTAGCCAGGCCGGCCGGAGGTCTTCGCGCGGCGGCCTGGCACGATCAGCGATAAATCCGCTGCTGCCTGAGACATCCACAAAGTTCACAGAGACGTTTCCAGCTCGTAATTAATCCATATGAAGCCATCCTGGTCACCAGTCTTCGGCCCGGCGCCGGGCAGCTAACCTAAAATGGCGTCCGGTGTTCTACATTAATTTGTGACCGTGTAAACTGAAGACCTACTTCCTGTTGCCCAAGATTGCTCAAAAATGATCAGAAATGATCATTTTTATCATAATTATTATTTATAAAGCCTTTAAAACAACCACAGCTGCAACAAAGTGATGTACACATGAAATTAAGAACATTTAAACACAAAAAATATATATATATTTTTTTTTTATACAGTAATTTCATATTTTTATTAAATATGATACGTTCGTAGGTCCCGTTGTTCGTAGGTCGATGGAGTCGTAACTAGGGGGTTTCCTGTAAATCCTGTTTTGGAGGGAAATAATAAGTTCCCTGCTCCAACTCAATCTAATAAAATGAATAGACTTCATCTGCCTTCGACAAAACTCGATCAGTGCAGTCTGTTAACACATCAACGTGGAGGCCCTCTCCCCAACCTGGTTGACCCTCAAAGGCTCACACAGGAAGTTGCAGTCCAGCCACTTAGGCCAGGAACTGGAATTAGTTCCAGCCTGTTAGCTGAAAAGGACAGGCTGATGGCTTCGGGCCTACCGGAGAACGTGGTGAAAACCATACAGAATGCCCGTGCTGGGTTAACACAGTCTTTATACGCACAGAAGTGGTGTATTTTTAAACCTGGTGATCAGAAAGAAATATCATTTATTATGCTTGCGACCTGGCTCAGCTCTTAACCTTCCTTCAGGATTTACTGGAAAAGGGTCGTTCTTATTCAACAATTAAAGTGTTCCTTGCAGCTATCTCTGCTTGTCACGAGGGCTGGGGACACAGGACTCCTGGAGCACATCCAATCATAATGAGATATATGAAAGGTGTGCTTCGAACCAAGCCACCCAGCAGGACCTTGACCCCTGGTTGGGATCTTGGCCTGGTCTTGGGGGCTCTTTGCGACCCGCCATTCGAGCCTCTGAGCGAGATTAAGATAGATCTTCTATCTTATAAAACTGCTCTTCTCCTGGCTCTTTGCTCGACGAAACGCGTGGGTGACCTCCACGCTCTATCTGTACATCCGTTATGTACCATATTCGCCCCTGACGGGTCAAAGGTCACCCTGAGGCCTAATCCCGCTTATACTCCCAAGGTCTTGACCTTGAACCATAGGAGTCTAGACTTTGACCTCTCCTCCTTCCCACCTGCCCCTGTCCTTACTCAGGAACAGGAGAGACTAAAGGCTCTCTGCCCTGTGAGAGCTTTACGCACTTACATACAGAGAACAGCCGAATGGAGGGAAACAAACCAACTGTTCGTCTGCTTTGCCGCACCTGCTACAGGAAAGGCCCTATCAAGACAGCGCCTCTCACATTGGGTGACGGAGGCCATTAAAAGGGCGTACAGTAGCAAAGGTCAACAGGTGCCCCCTGGAGTGCACGCTCACTCAACTAGGGGCTTGGCCACTTCGTGGTCACTGTTCAAGGGCGTGCCAGTTGCAGACATTTGCGCTGCTGCGAACTGGAGCTCATTAAACACTTTTGCAAAGTACTACAGTTTGGATGTTACTGCGTGTGATGTCACTCAAGCTGTTCTTTCTAATACACAATAGAAAGTAGCTTTGAGATGCCCACTGGTCAGAGGCAGACGTTCACACTGGCAGGCATTTTACTGAGCATTTCAAGGGCGTGAATGAATTACGTTCCCATAGCAAATATGTTGCACCGAGAGACCACACTGAAAGGGAACTGAAAGTTATGCACCATAACTCATGTTCCCTGAAGGAAGGGAACGAGGTGCAACATAGCTGGCCCTTTTCAATGCTGAAAGCTCGGTGAAGTGCAATTTTGGAGACAGTTGGAGGCGTCAGTCGCTTAAGTNAGTGCACGCTCACTCAACTAGGGGCTTGGCCACTTCGTGGTCACTGTTCAAGGGCGTGCCAGTTGCAGACATTTGCGCTGCTGCGAACTGGAGCTCATTAAACACTTTTGCAAAGTACTACAGTTTGGATGTTACTGCGTGTGATGTCACTCAAGCTGTTCTTTCTAATACACAATAGAAAGTAGCTTTGAGATGCCCACTGGTCAGAGGCAGACGTTCACACTGGCAGGCATTTTACTGAGCATTTCAAGGGCGTGAATGAATTACGTTCCCATAGCAAATATGTTGCACCGAGAGACCACACTGAAAGGGAACTGAAAGTTATGCACCATAACTCATGTTCCCTGAAGGAAGGGAACGAGGTGCAACATAGCTGGCCCTTTTCAATGCTGAAAGCTCGGTGAAGTGCAATTTTGGAGACAGTTGGAGGGGCGTCAGTCGCTTAAGTACCTAAAGGGCGGTACCTCTGACGCGGGGTGACGCCCCGGCCGTAAAGGCGTGAATGTATTCCTTCAGTTAATCGCGCGGGGGCGCAATTCCCATAGCAAATATGTTGCACCTCGTTCCCTTCCTTCAGGGAACATGAGTTATGGTGCATAACTTTCAGTTTTTCCTTTCCACTGTTGCCTTCATGCTTGCTCAAGATGAGAGTTCTGTGATGGAGTTAAATTCAAAGCAGTCTGCTCCTCATATAAATATGTTTCTGTTCAGTGCCCTGAGATGACTTCTGTTGTGACTTGGTGCTATATAAATAAACTGAATTGATATCTTAGAAACATTGCATAATTAGCCAGATCACTCCAGTTTTTTTTTTTTTTTTACAAAATGTTCAAAATGCATTCCAGGAGCAGAGATCACTTGATCGTATTGGACAACACGGTGACACGTCTAAAGTTCAGGGTCCAGGCTTCAAACTGCTCAGTTATCAGTGTCTCACTGATAAATTCCTTTCAGGCTCAGATCAGAGAAGTCCTTCAGCGATGGTTATTGAACACGTGATGAGGTCAGCCTCCCATCAGCTCTGATATGCACTGCGTTTCAGACATAAAAACACACTCTCTGTGGACTCAATGAGACGAGCTGGGTGAGCTCCATGTGACGAGCTTTTATTTTCCCAACTCAGTCAGCTGTCTCCATTTATATTTCTCTAGGAATAAAAAAAAAATCAAATGAATTCAAAATCTGCCTGTTGCCTTTTCTGTTGCCCTGCTACTTATTCCCATGACAGACCAATGTACTGTATTATTTATATGAAATATTTTCATCTTCTGAGCTGAGGAATGACAAACAAAAAGAGTAGAAAGAGTACAGGGTTCAGTACTTCTAGCTCATACACTTGGTTTAATTTAAAGAGACGTAGAACAATGGAAGAGGCATTTAGTGACAAATATAGACAATTTACTTTTGTCATTTCTTTAACTGTAGAATAAATGGTAAGAAGAACAAATAACTCTAGAAAATGTGGTCAATTAAAAAGTCCGTATGAGGTGACAGGTTAACAACAGATGTGTGTTTTGGTCATTTTGCTAACAGGGATGGTCTCTGAAGTTATGCAGCTGCCACTGTTGTGCTATCAAACTTTACTAAACAATTTTTTATTCAAGCTTCAAAATATATTTATAAAAGAAAGCAGGGGACTAACAATAAAGTACTCCAAAAATACATATGAAAAATACATGTTTATGAATCGTCAAGACAAATATGATTGCAATGAAAAGGTCGACCAAAAAAAAAAAAACATTTTAAAAGGAAAAATACATTCTCAAGAAGTTATTACAAATAATTTCACTTATGTGATAAAGATAATTATATTTATTAATAACATCCTTACACCTCATACACATGAGCTAGCACCTAAAAAAATACCTTCTTGGTACACACTGATAAAACATACAGGACTTCACTAGAAATAAAGGTGATTCTTTCATTGGCTGCACAGGCTTGTGGTATTTTTCTTTTTTTTATTTGCAAACATGAGCAAAATAAACATAAACTGTAGAAACACTTGCAAATCAAATTTTTAATGAAAGGCTGATCATTCATTATAATAATTCATAAGATAAATAGAGTTGTAGCTGTTATTTTAGTCAAACACACTTGACTCAATGAGATGATGCCAAAGTAGTGAGCAAAAAACTAGATCAGCCCCTTGTTTAAAAAAAAAATACAAAGTATAAAATAACTACAAACAACTTTAGCTTGAACAATCTCCAAATTGAAAACAAAAAACATCAGACATCCTTCACCTGGCACTATACCTTCTCAACAACTTTAACTTAATCATCTTTTTAAACATATACATTTTTTAAAATAAATTGTTATGGTGATATCGAGACAATTCCACAATCCTATTCCCTGAATTACAACACAGCTCCTTCAGACTAGTTCTAAATGGAGGTTTTACAAACATTTCCATTTCCTTCAGGTTAATGACTCTCCTTAATAAATTGTAGTTGAATATTTGGGGGTAATACTTTTTATGAGCATTATACATGACTTGTACAATTTTTTTTTTTCATTCAACCTTTATTTAGTCAGGTAAATCTTTTGAACCTCATGGGCTCATTTACGAAAGCGACCTGCTAAAACTAAAGAACAATGAACAGCAGTGATAGAATTTCATTAAACAATAAACAAACAAACAATAAACAATAGAAAACAAAAAGAAAGAAAAAAACAAAATATTTTTTTTTTCTTTTTTTAACAAAGTATCAAAAAACTAGCAAAACATTATAAGGTAGACGTATAAAATCAAAGACAGGAACAATACCATATTCAACCAAATCACAATATTTTTATAATTTCAACTGATTAAATAATATCTTTGTTTGGTGACCGTAGCACTTCCTAATAATTCTTATAACTCATTTTTGTAAAATAAAACTAGGATTTGTAATATATTTGCATGCTTTTCCCCAAACTTCAATTCAATAGATTAAATATGGAACAATCATTACATTATACAATATATTCAAAGCTGTGTCATTCAAATTTATTTTACTTTATACAGTAATGCAATTTATTTAGCTATTTTTATTCTTAATTTACATTAAATTTCCATGTCAGCTTCTCTTCAATAATGACACCCCAAAATTTTATTTCATTAACTCTATGAACTCTATTATCCTCTCCCTGGGCTGCCACCTTACTGTGGTGGAGGGGTTTGAGTGTCCCAATGATCCTAGGAGCTATGCTGTCAAGGGCTTCATGCCCCTAGTAGGGTCACCCAAGGCAGACAGGTCCTAGGTGAGGGACCAGACAAAGTGCAGCCCAAAGATCCCTTATGATGAGTACAATTAATGGAAACAATGTTCCCTCGCCCGGACGCGGGTCACCGGGGCCCCACTCTGGAGCCAGGCCGGAGGTGGGGCACGTTGGCGAGCGCCTGGTGGCCGGGCTTTTACCCATGGAGCTCGGCCGGGCACAGCCCGAAGAGGAGACGTGGGTCCCCCTTCCCATGGGCTCACCACCTATGGGAGGGGCCAAAGGGGTCAGGTGCAATGTGGGATGGGTGGTGGCCGAGGGCGGGGACCCTGGCGGTCTGATCCTCGGCTACAGAAGCTGGCCATTGGGACATGGAATGTCACCTCTCTGGTGGGGAAGGAGCCTGAGCTAGTGTGTGAGGTTGAGAGGTTCCGGCTAGAAATAGTCGGACTCACCTCAACGCATGGCTCTGGCTCTGGAACCAGTTTCCTTGAGAGGGGTTGGACACTCTTCCACTCTGGAGTTGCCCCTGGTGAGAGGCGCCGAGCAGGAGTGGGCATACTTGTTGCCCCCCATCTTGGTGCCTGTACGTTGGGGTTCACCCCGGTGAACGAGAGGGTAGCCTCCCTTCGCCTACGTGTGGGGGGACGGGCTCTGACTGTTGTTTGTGCCTATGCGCCAAACGGCAGCGCAGATTACCCACCCTTTTTGGAGTCCTTGGAGGGGGTATTGGAGAGTGCGCCTCCTGGGGACTCCCTTGTTCTACTGGGGGACTTCAACGCTCACGTGGGCAATGACAGTGAGACCTGGAGGGGTGTGGTTGGGAGGAACGGCCCCCCTGATCTGAACCCGAGTGGTGTTCTGTTATTGGACTTCTGTGCTCGTCATGGATTGTCCATAACGAACACCATGTTCAGGCATAAGGGTGTCCATATGTGCTCTTGGCACCAGGACACCCTAGGTCGCAGTTCGATGATCGACTTTGTTGTCGTCTCATCTGATCTGCGGCCGCATGTCCTGGACACTCGGGTGAAGAGAGGGGCGGAGCTGTCAACTGACCACTACCTGGTGGTGAGTTGGCTCCGATGGTGGGGGAGGATGCCGGTCAGACCTGGCAGACCCAAACGTATTGTGAGGGTCTGCTGGGAACGTCTGGCAGAGTCTCCCGTAAGACGGAGCTTTAACTCCCACCTCCGGGAGAGCTTTGAACACGTTCCGAGGGAGGCGGGGGACATTGAGTCCGAGTGGGCCATGTTCCGCGCCTCTATTGTCGAGGCAGCTTATCAGAGTTGTGGCCGCAAGGTTGTTGGTGCCTGTCGTGGTGGCAACCCTCGAACCCGGTGGTGGACACCGGCGGTGAGGGATGCTGTCAGGCTGAAGAAGGAGTCCTATTGGGCCTTTTTACCATACCATACCATACCATTTTATTTATAAAGCACTTTAAACAGGAACAAGTCCACACCAAAGTGCTGGACAAACAAACACGCAACAGGCAACACAGACAATGAAGTACAACACGAAAAACATAAAAACATTGCAGATCATAAATCAAACGATCCAATACAAATCAGCTGGCATTGAAAGCGATGGAGTAGTAGTGAGTTTTTAACCGGGATTTGAAAACCGAGAGGGAGGGGGCCTGTTTGATGAGCAGCGGTAACTCGTTCCAGAGTCTTGGGCCTGCTACAGAGAACGCCCTGTCACCCCTGCGCTTAAGGCGAGTTTCTGGAACTATTAAGAGTACCTGATCCTCTGACCTCAAAGCACGTGGAGGGACATATGGGTGTATCAGATCTGAGAGATAGGCGGGGGCGAGACTGTTCAGCGATTTGTAGACATACATGAGAATTTTGAATTGGATTCGAAGATGAACCGGTAGCCAGTGAAGGGAGGCCAAGACTGGTGTAATGTGCTCTCTTTTGCGTGTGCTGGTTAAAAATCGGGCAGCTGCGTTCTGAACCAGTTGTAATCGTGCAATGGTGGCTTGACTGACGCCAAACAGAAGTGAATTGCAGTAATCAAGCCTAGATGTAATGAATGCGTGAATCACTGTCTCCAGGTGCTTTTTGGATAATATGGGCTTCAGCTTAGACAGACGCCTCAGCTGGAAAAAACAGGATTTGACGATCATGTTTACATGACTGTTGAGTTTCATGGAAGGATCCATTATCACTCCCAGATTTTTGACTTTTTGTTTTTCGGATAGGGGTAGAGCAGACAGGTCAATGCAGTGGTTTGAGGTTGTGTCATTGGGAAGGAACAATATGGCTTCAGACTTCTTATCATTGAAGCTTAAGAAATTTAAAGCCATCCAGTCCCTGATGTCAGCCAGGCAGTCGAGCAGAGGTTGAATAGAGCCTGTACCATTTTGTCTTAGGGGGAAGTAGATTTGACAGTCATCAGCGTAGAAGTGGAAAGGTATATTGTGTTTCCGGAAAATAGCACCGAGTGGCAGCAGGTATAAGGAGAACAAGAGAGGACCCAGGATGGACCCCTGCGGAACCCCCCATTTAAGAGCCGCCACTGCAGAAGTAAAATCATTGATGGACACACAAAAAGACCTGTCAGAGAGGTAGGATCTGAACCAGTTTAGGGCTGATCCTGAGATGCCCACCCACTGCTCCAACCTAGCAATGAGGATCTCATGGTCGATGGTGTCAAAAGCGGATGTGAGGTCCAATAGGACAAGCAGCACAGAGTCACCAGTATCTGTGGATAGAAAGATGTCGTTAAAAACCTTCAGTAGGGCAGTCTCAGTGCTGTGGAGGGATTTGAAGCCAGACTGGAATAGCTCGGGGATAGCGTGATCCTCCAGGAAGCACTTTAGTTGGGACTCAACTATTTTCTCTAGAAGTTTAGAAACAAATGGGAGTCTGGAGACAGGCCTGAAATTGGATAATACTGACGGGTCGAGGTTTGGTTTTTTCAGGAGGGGTTGAACAGCAGCATGTTTTAATGATTTTGGCACCACACCCGAGGATAGACTGCTATTTACAATCGAGAGAATGGAGGGACCTAGAGTGTGAAAAACCTCCTTTAGAAGCCGAGGGGGGACCACATCGAAGGGGGAGCCAGATGGTTTCAGGCTGCACATGACCTGCTCTAGAGAGGACAGAGAGACTGGTTCAAAATGTTCAAACACAGCAACAGATTGAGGTGGGATGGATGGATCGTGAGATGGAGGAGAAATGAGAGCCCTGGTGGTTGCGATTTTATCTAAAAAGAAATGTTGGAAGTTCTCGCACAGCTCAGTCGAGGCTTCCATGGGTGATTGTTCAGTGAGGTGGAGAACAGAGTTTAGGGTGGAGAACAGAACTCGAGGGTTACGAGAGTTTGCAGCAATGATATCAGAGAAGTATTGTGATTTAGCAGTTTTCACTGCTTTCTGATATCGGCGCCAGCTCTCTTTTACCATCTCAAAAGAGACCTGCAGACTGTCTTTTTTCCACTTCCTCTCCACCTTTCGGCATTGCTGCCTGGCAGCTCTGGTCGTGTCGTTCAGCCACGGTTCGGCCCTGAGTTTTGGTCTTCTCGTTTTAATAGGCGCCACTTGATCCAAAGCCTTTAAACAAACAGAGTCAAACTGGTTTGTCAGCTCCTCAGTGCTGGAGAGGAACAATGGGGGGTGAATTAACATGTCATTGTTGTAAACCTCAGTGAAACGTGCGGCAGTTAAATGGTTAACATTCCTGCCTTTACGTGCAGGAATGCATGTTTTAGGAGTTACATGGGGGATGGTGAACTGAAAATTCACTGGCCTATGATCTGAGAATACATTGTCTCCTATTTCAAGGTTTGAAACGGTCACATCACATGTTAAAACAAGGTCCAACAAATGTCCACGCTGCTGCGTGGGAGAGTTCACGTGTTGAGTTAAATTAAATGAGTCCAATAAATCTAAAAAGTCCTTAACCATGGGCTTCTCAGGACAACACACGTGCAAGTTGAAGTCGCCTGAAATGACGACCCGAGAATATTTAGCTGTAATTTCAGCCAAGAAATCAGAAAACTCGCTGATGAAGTTCTTGGAGCGAGGCGGCCGGTAGACAAGAGCACACAAAGTTACAGGTGAATGGCCTAGTTCAAAAACAGTCAGCTCAAAGCTAGAGCAGGAGACTGGGATGGACAGTTGTTTACAGTCAAAAGTTGATTTGAATATTGTTAATAATCCACCACCACGACCTGATGGTCGCGGGTCGTTAAAAAACAAACAGTTTGGTGGTATTATTTCCGTCAGCGCGTGGACTCACCCGACGACATCCACGACTCTGTGATGCAGAAAAAGTCCAAGTCGTGATCTTCAAAGTAATCCCTGAGGATGAACGTTTTGTTGCAAACAGATCGGGCGTTGACAACACAGAATTTGATGATATCCGAGCTAGCCGCTGATGAGCTGCTAGCAACTGATGAGCTAGCCGCTGGTGGGGGAGCGCGCGTCCGCGGCTCGCTGCCCACAGAGAGCTGCTCCGGCCGCAGATCCCCGTCGTTTTCCTGGTCCGTGCACGCGGGAGACTGGCGATGAGAATCGAGACCATCAGCTGAAGACAGCGAGGCAGAACGCCGGGCTCTGAGCTTCACCAGCCGGCCAGCTCGAGAGCCGCGTTTCTTCCTCCGAGTCGATCGATTTCTCCGTGCAGGCTGGTGCGAAGAGCAGCGGAGGTAAACGGGCAACTCGTCTCCGAGCAACGGGGGCAGAGGGGGTCTCCCGAGGTACGTTCATACTGGCCCGAATCAGCGACATCCGCGGCAGCAAAACGTAAATCCAGAAGCTGCTTCCGATCATAAACCAGCAGTGTAGTTATGTCTCCAATGAAGATCGAACAAAACACAAAAATTCCAAACACCTACAGGAGAGGCGGATACGCAGCCATGCTTATGGGCGCCATCTTGGAATTTTTACAGTCAAAAGTTGATTTGAATATTGTTAATAATCCACCACCACGACCTGATGGTCGCGGGTCGTTAAAAAACAAACAGTTTGGTGGTATTATTTCCGTCAGCGCGCTGGACTCACCCGACGACATCCACGACTCTGTGATGCAGAAAAAGTCCAAGTCGTGATCTTCAAAGTAATCCCTGAGGATGAACGTTTTGTTGCAAACAGATTTTTGGCCTGTGGGACCCCGGAAGCAGCAGATAGGTACCGACAGTCCAAGCGGCATGCGGCTCGGGTGGTTGCTGAGGCAAAAACTCGGGCGTGGGAGGAGTTCGGAGAGGCCATGGAGAATGACTTCCGTACGGCTTCGAGGCGATTCTGGTCCACCATCCGGCGTCTCAGGGGGGAAAGCGGTACGCGACCAACACCATTTATGGTGGGGATGGCGTGCTGTTGACCTCAACTCGGGATGTTGTGAGTCGGTGGGCGGAATACTTCGAAGACCTCCTCAATCCTACTGGCACGTCTTCCACTGAGGAAGCGGAGCCTGGGGACTTTGGGTCGGGCTCTCCAATCTCTGGTGCTGAGGTCGCCGAGGTGGTTAAAAAGCTCCGCGGTGGCAAGGCTCCGGGGGTGGATGAGATTCGTCCTGAGTTCCTTAGGGCTCTGGATGTTGTGGGGTTGTGTTGGCTTACGCGACTCTGCAATATCGCGTGGACATCGGGGGCAGTTCCCTTGGATTGGCAGACTGGGGTGGTGGTTCCCCTATTCAAAAAGGGGGACCGTAGGGTGTGTTCCAACTATAGGGGGATCACACTCTTAATAATAATAATAATAATAATAATGTCTTTTCCTGTCATCTGCGTATGTTTCCCATACACAGACGAAATTCGTCTCTGCATTTAACCCAACCACCTACCAGGTGGTGCAGTGAGCAGCCCGAAAGCGCCCGGGGAGCTGGAGAAATAGGTGTGCACTCATAGACACCCCAAGCTGGGTAGTGGCCGGGGCGCGAACCCGCGACCTTCGGGTCCGTAGTCAAAAGCCCTGCCACTAGACCATAGCCTCCCTGGTAAGGTCTATTCAGGGGTTCTGGAGAGGAGGGTCCGTCGGATAGTCGAACCTCGGATTCAGGAGGAGCAGTGTGGTTTTCGTGCTGGTCGTGGAACACTGGACCAGCTCTACACCCTCAGCAGGGTCCTGGAGGGCGCGTGGGAGTTTGCCCAACCAGTTTACATGTGCTTTGTGGACTTGGAAAAGGCATTCGACCGCGTCCCTCGGGGGGTTCTGTGGGGGGTACTCCGGGAGTATGGGGTACCAGGCCCATTGATATGGGCTGTTAGGTCCCTGTACGACCGGTGTCAGAGCTTGGTCCGCATTGCCGGCAGTAAGTCAGGCTCGTTTCCAGTGAGAGTTGGACTCCGCCAAGGTTGCCCTTTGTCACCGATTCTGTTCATAACTTTTATGGACAGAATTTCTAGGCGCAGCCAAGGTGTTGAGAGGATCCGTTTTGGTGGCCTTAGAATCGCTTCTCTGTTTTTTGCAGATGATGTGGTCCTATTGGCTTCATCAGATCGTGATCTACAGCTTTCGCTGGAGCGGTTTGCAGCCGAGTGTGATGCGGCCGGGATGAGGATCAGTTCCTCCAAATCCGAGGCCATGGTCTTGAGCCGGAAAAGGGTAGCATGCCCTCTCCGGGTCGGGGAGGAGGTCCTGCCCCAAGTGGAGGAGTTTAAGTATCTCGGGGTCTTGTTCACGAATGAGGGAAAACTGGAGCGTGAGATCGATAGGCGGATAGGTGCAGCATCCGCAGTGAAGCGGGCGCTGTACCGGTCTGTCGTGGTGAAGAGAGAGCTGAGTCAAAAGGCAAAGCTCTCAATTTACCGATCGATCTACGTTCCCACCCTCATCTATGGTCATGAGCTTTGGGTTGTGACCGAAAGAACGAGATCTCGGATACAAGCGGCTGAAATGAGTTTTCTCCGCAGGGTGTCTGGACTCTCCCTTAGAGATAGGGTGAGAAGCTCAGTCATCCGGGAGGGACTCGGAGTAGAGCCGCTGCTTCTCCACATCGAGAGGAGCCAGTTGAGGTGGCTCAGGCATCTGGTTAGGATGCCTCCTGGACGCCTCCCTGGTGAGGTGTTCCGGGCATGTCCCACCGGGAGGAGACCCAGAGGAAGACCCAGGACACGCTGGAGGGACTATGTTTCTCGGCTGGCCTGGGAACGCCTTGGGATTCCCCCGGAGGAGCTGCTCCAAGTGGCTGGGGAGAGGGAAGTCTGGGCCTCCCTACTTAGGCTGCTACCCCCGCGACCCGACCCCGGATAAGCGGAAGAAAATGGATGGATGGATGGATGGATGGATAACTCTATGAATTTCAATACTGTCAGTTTTAAATAGGACTTCAAACATTTTCTTTATATTACTAAATATCATATAGTTTGTTTTTTCCAAATGTAATGATAATTTATTAAGTCGGAACCAAGTTTGTATTTTTACGAATTCTAACTGAATCATCTCTAACATCCATTCAATATCTTCAACTGAACAACATTTTTTTATTATCTGCAAATAAAACATTCAAAAGCCCGACACATCAACAAGATCACTCACTTGGACCCAACACAGAGCCCTGAGGGACTCCACATCCATTAACACAAAATTCTGATCTTACATCGTTTACCTGTCCAAATAGTCTCCTATTATTCAAATACTGTAACTAGATACCCACCAGTTAGTTAGTTGGCCTTCTTAAAGTGGATTAACTCTAAACATTTATTAATTATAGCAGTACATCCATTGATTATTTCACGAAAGTTTCATTCAAATTTGTTTAGTGGTTCATGAGGCATTTTACTAAAAAACAGACACAC
>JBBPBX010008587.1:0-19641 GCA_038048925.1 Garcialebias charrua
AGCGTGTTCTGACTTCACACATGTGAATGACGCTCCTGTGTCCACTAGCATTGGTACAGATTTTCCTTCTAATTTTACTTCAACTATTGGGTCAGCATCTGAATTTTGGGTCAAAATTGGTAATTCACACCTCACAATGGGATCCTCTGTGCATCCCTAGAATCCTTGTTGTTTTGCAAATGGATGAACTGGGCCTCTGGGCTTTCCCCGGCCGAACCTCATCCCCCGGCCACGTCCAGTCCAGCTAGGGTTTTGGACGGGATTACCACATTGTTTATATCTGTGCCCCATCTGTCCGCAGTTCCAACACGGTCCCAAAACTGTGCCTTGTTGTCTTTGCCAGTTTTGTTGGTAAGTGGGCCTTCTCAGTCCACCAGGTCTACCCATCTGACCTGGGTAAACATTTATGACAGGGGGAGATGTTCCCATTGTCCTTGTGTCTTGCGGAGGTTGCATTTGTGTCCCAATGTAACCAGGTACATTGTTAGTGTTTGGCTGTATGACAGGAGCCTGAGTCTTTTCTTTTGTTTTGTTCTGCAGTTCGCTGATGTGAAGTTGTGTTAGCTTCCTTTGTGCATTCAGGTCTGCGTCTTGCAGCTTTTTCATGTCTTTTCTGAAATTTTCAACTGCATGGACCACATATTCGCGGAACTCTGCATGGCTTTTTGAATTCAGAGCTACCACATCCTCCAGTTTCTCTCGTACTGAGGTTGGCATTGCGCTCACCACGGCTGACCTGAACAAAGATGTCATGACAGGACTTTGAGTTGGGTCTTCTTCCGTTTCCAGTCTCCATCTTTTCAGTTGTTTGTCAACATATGTTGCTGGGTTTTCATCATCCAGCAATGGTTCAGCCTTTAATGAGTTTGGGTCCAGCCTGCTGGGATATTGTGCCCTTAACATTGCCCAAATCTCAGTTCTGTATGCATTGAATTCTATGCCATCAGCACGAGGTTCAGCTATCCATCCAACTCCATGTTGTTCCAACATGGTTTGCATTGCTGTGAGTCCAATGGTCCGTGACCAGATTGCTTTCAGGTCCCCCAAGGCAAGTAGGAGTCCTGTTGTTTCTGCTTCAAAGCTTCTTATCCAACGCCCTGTGCCTACCTGGACCTCAGGTAACTGAGTGATGAGTCCAGCCAGGTCCAGAGATCCCCATGGAATGTAATTAGCAATTGCTCCTTTAATTAAAATTGGATACTGCCCAGAGCTGCCCATGTGACCTTGGACTAATGCTTCATATCTTTCTGGTTCGTGAAGAACATCTAATGGTCTTAAATTATATGTTTCCACTGTTGCATTTTCATCTCCTTCATTTTTATTGCTAGATGGTGATCTAATATTCCGCTCTGGTGATTTGCAGTTTGGTTTGTATTTTAAGTTAAAATCTTTTTGTGAACTTTGTGAACTGCCACTTTCTTTATTATCTTGGCTTTTATTAGATTGAAGTTTTGTCATTGCTTTGTCAATCTCAGATTCAATGTTTGATATTTCATCTCGTAATTTTTGTCTGTCTGGTTCTTCATTATTGGGATTTAATTTTTGCCAGTAGGACTCGCCTCCAGGCGTTTTGCGGATTATGTTACTTCTCCCTGCAAAACAATCAATAACCGAGCCTGGTTTGGTAAACTCACCTCTCTTTACAATGCTACAATGATCAGGAGAAGCAATTCGTAGATCAGGTGACTTCTTACTAGTGTCCTGTTTTTTCATCACCGCTATGTCCATCCATCCATCCATTTTCTTCCGCTTATCCGGGGTCGGGTCGCGGGGGTAGCAGCCTAAGTAGGGAGGCCCAGACTTCCCTCTCCCCAGCCACTTGGAGCAGCTCCTCTGGGGGAATCCCAAGGCGTTCCCAGGCCAGCCGAGAAACATAGTCCCTCCAGCGTATCCTGGGTCTTCCTCTGGGTCTCCTCCCGGTGGGACATGCCCGGAACACCTCACCAGGGAGGCGTCCAGGAGGCATCCTAACCAGATGCCCGAGCCACCTCAACTGGCTCCTCTCGATGTGGAGAAGCAGCGGCTCTACTCCGAGTCCCTCCCGGATGACTGAGCTTCTCACCCTATCTCTAAGGGAGAGTCCAGCCACCCTGCGGAGAAAACTCATTTCAGCCGCTTGTATCCGAGATCTTGTTCTTTCGGTCATAACCCAAAGCTCATGACCATAGATGAGGGTGGGAACGTAGATCGATCGGTAAATTGAGAGCTTTGCCTTTTGACTCAGCTCTCTCTTCACCACGACAGACCGGTACAGCGCCCGCTTCACTGCGGACGCTGCACCTATCCGCCTATCGATCTCACGCTCCAGTTTTCCCTCATTCGTGAACAAGATCCCGAGATACTTAAACTCCTCCACTTGGGGCAGGACCTCCTCCCCGACCCGGAGAGGGCACGCTACCCTTTTCCGGCTCAAGACCATGGCCTCGGATTTGGAGGAACTGATCCTCATCCCGGCCGCATCGCATTCAGCTGCAAACCGCTCCAGTGAAAGCTGTAGATCACGAGCTGATGAAGCCAATAGGACCACATCATCTGCAAAAAACAGAGAAGCGATTCTAAGGCCACCAAAACGGATCCTCTCAACACCTTGGCTGCGCCTAGAAATTCTGTCCATAAAAGTTATAAACAGAATCGGTGACAAAGGGCAACCTTGGCGGAGTCCAACTCTCACCGGAAACGAGCCTGACTTACTGCCGGCAATGCGGACCAAGCTCTGACACCGGTCGTACAGGGACCTAACAGCCCATATCAATGGGCCTGGTACCCCATACTCCCGGAGTACCCCCACAGAACCCCCCGAGGGACGCGGTCGAATGCCTTTTCCAAGTCTACAAAGCACATGTAAACTGGTTGGGCAAACTCCCACGCACCCTCCAGGACCCTGTTGAGGGTGTAGAGCTGGTCTAGTGTTCCACGACCAGGACGAAAACCACACTGCTCCTCCTGAATCCGAGGTTCGACTATCCGACGGACCCTCCTCTCCAGAACCCCTGAATAGACCTTACCAGGGAGGCTTAAGAGTGTGATCCCTCTATAGTTGGAACACACCCTACGGTCCCCCTTTTTGAATAGGGGAACCACCACCCCAGTCTGCCAATCCAAGGGAACTGCCCCCGATGTCCACGCGATATTGCAGAGTCGCGTAAGCCAACACAACCCCACAACATCCAGAGCCCTAAGGAACTCAGGACGAATCTCATCCACCCCCGGAGCCTTGCCACCGCGGAGCTTTTTAACCACCTCGGCGACCTCCGCACCAGAGATTGGAGAGCCCGATCCAAAGTCCCCAGGCTCCGCTTCCTCAGTGGAAGACGTGCCAGTAGGATTGAGGAGGTCTTCGAAGTATTCCGCCCACCGACTCACAACATCCCGAGTTGAGGTCAACAGCACGCCATCCCCACCATAAATGGTGTTGGTCGCGTACCGCTTTCCCCCCCTGAGACGCCGGATGGTGGACCAGAATCGCCTCGAAGCCGTACGGAAGTCATTCTCCATGGCCTCTCCGAACTCCTCCCACGCCCGAGTTTTTGCCTCAGCAACCACCCGAGCCGCATGCCGCTTGGACTGCCGGTACCTATCTGCTGCTTCCGGGGTCCCACAGGCCAAAAAGGCCCAATAGGACTCCTTCTTCAGCTTGACAGCATCCCTCACCGCCGGTGTCCACCACCGGGTTCGAGGGTTGCCACCACGACAGCTATGACATCACCGCTATGTGCTTCAGACAATGCGCTTTTGACAGATCTGATTGTGTGTTCTGCGCTATTTATATATTCTGGGATGTTTAATGAATCCAGAATTGTTTTCTGGTTGTGAAGGTCAAAGTCTCCTTTAATTGTAACACTTCCAATTAAAGGATAAATTGATTTGATCGAGTCGTCTTTCAGTTCATTTAAGTCTGTTTTTTACATAATGTTTGATCCAATGCTGTCATGCTGTTGTTGTTTCATATTAATGTAAGCATCTTTCAATGATGCTCAATACTTTATGCCTTCATCGTGAAATAATTTCAAAACCTGCAGTTCCAAGATTCTTTTTTTTATGCGTTTCTTTGAGCTGTCAGTTGGCTTGTAGTCTGAAATTCGTAATTTCAAATCTTCACATAAAGAAACATCAAATGTCCCTCCTTCTGGCCATGGAGTGGTTAATTTTTTCGTCCGTTTCGTCCATTTCGCAGAAATTCTTTGGATGTTCTTTGCTAAATCTGGATTTTTGATAGAAAGAATAGCAACTGGTTTAGCAGACATTGTGTTTGTGAGACGTAATGCTGTATATTGAAGTAGTAAAAATAAAAGTAAAAAATAAAAGTTTAAAAATAAAAATTTAAAAATAAAAAGTTAAAAGTTAGAAATAAAAATTGTTGTTGATTAATAAATACAGTTAACTGTTTATAAAACTTAAAATGGAAATGTCCTCAAACAGATGTATTAAAATTCCCAACTTCGTTTTTGCACAAAAACTTTTCTGCCCTCGTGAAGGGAAGTGCACCTCTGAATCTATTTTTAGAATTGAGCTTGCTGCAGCTCGTACGTCACTCCCCTTTTTGTTATTCCAATGAACGTAGTCAAAGCAGGCAGACAGAGCTGCGTTCGGCACAACAGATGATCACTTCTTCTTCCAAGTCCCAAGTCCTCTCCGTTAAAAGGTAATTATAAATGAATGTCGTTTCTGGAACAAGTTTATATTAGTTTTGTACCACTTGTATTTTCCTGATAGTTGTTCTCTTTGTATGAGGTTGTATGTGCAGGCTTTTGTGTGTGTGTGTGTGTGTGTGTGTGTGTGTGTGTGTGTTGTACCTGTCTTCACTACATAGTGAGAACACTTACAAAATGAGGACACTATCTGGGTCCCACTCAACCGGTCTTTTTTATCTGGTCACCAGCAAGCACAAACAAGAACGTGTGTGTGTGTTCGAGTGTGTGTGTGTGTGTGTATGTGTGTGTGTGTGTGTGTGTATGTGTGCTTGGCTTGAAGTCAAAGGGCGTTTTCCTTTTGTTCCACACAGTTTCATCGACAGAAGCACATGAAAACGTCTTAATTTTCTCAGATTAAACACTGTTTGCAAAGTTTTACTTATATGAAACCAAAAACCAAAAGAACCGACTTCAAACTTCTTTCTGTCTGATTGTTCTAACTTCTCTGTGTGTGTGTTTATCTTAACAGGAAAAGGCTTGTCATCACGAGCGCCACTCGACCGCATGAGAGAAAGAAAAAACAGCAACTCTGTTCCACAACTTATCACACACTCAGCTCCAAGCTCCACAGACAAGTGAAAAAAGAACAAAACTGCTGAACTCTAACACTTACTTCCTAAAAAAACATTCTTAACTTATCTCGAAACATTTTATTAGACAGCATGACAGAAAATCCAAACAGCACGCAGAAATTATACACACAGCGAAACTTATTATATTTAAAACAGCACTTATGGATAAACATACGAGAGTGTGCAGGAATGCATTTTTTCAGACTTCAGTCAACATAGCACAGGAAACAGATGATTGCTCTGCAGTCTTAAAATAGCAACATGCACATGCCGCTTCAAGACAGAGGAGCAAAACTGCTCAATACAACATTGTTAAACTACTGCTTATTGGTTTTGTTAGAAATACATTTTTAGTTTATTCTACTTTTAGATTTTAATTACAATTAAAGATGAAAACTTTAGTTAATATTTTATTATATTCTTAATATTTTATGCAGGCCTTTTTTATTAATATTTTCTTGTCTATGGTTTATTTGTGTTTATTGTTATTATGATATTTGATATACTAGTATTGAATAAAGTATATAATAAAGTTTTGTCTGTTCCCCCACTGTGCACAGTTTTTTTTACAGGTTTTTCTATTCAGTATTTATTTGAACTTTTTACAAGCTTGTGTTTTGCATGTTTTGTACTTCACTAAATTTAGGTGTCAGATTTAACATACATAATATCTATCGCTTACAATCGGTCGTGTCCACTTTGACCCGATTACTGTAAATTACAGCTTTAACCCTCTTGCCCCATACGACAAGGGACTGGTAGATCATTCCAGCTTTTTAACTCTTACACCTGTTACTTTTTTGTCCACAGTAAGTACACAGGACTGTAAACGTTACAGCTTTTAATACAAACCGGTTAAACCAAAATACAGCTTTAATGTTTTAGATCATAGTGCTTTCAAATTTTTTATTTTTTATTTTATTTAGATTATTTAAGCCTAAAGCACTCATTCAAAACTGCATTTTTTTATACTGTCGACAGAAACAAAAGCTGTTTTGTATCTAATTATTTCCAATTTGACTGTGGCTTTTTAATCAAATTTTCACTTTTACTTTATTAACAGCCTCAAACTTGCAAGTCTGATGTTTTAAGTGTTTTATTTAGATTCCATCCTAAATGGCCAAAAAGAAGAAGTTTAACTTTTAAAAGGTTGAAAAGCCCTGATCCCGCACACATACCTCACCAGCCGAGAGGAGAAAGAATCACTTAATATATAAAAAGTATAATTACCGGTAGGGCCCAATTCTTTCACATCTCAGCAAGCAAGGCACGGAGCCAGGGTCAGATGGCTTCCACCAACGTTGAGGCGCCAATTGTTGAGGCTCTTTAGTCATCAGGTTGTTAATGAAATGACAGACTTTATTCTTTTTGCCAGCCAGGAGGGAGTCTTTTAATAGTCTTCAACAAGAACATTACAGCCACAATCCTCTGCCTAATTCTGACACTCCATATCTTTTATACACCAAAATGACGTCAATAAAAGGAGTTAACTTCTCGGCAGGGGAACGGATGATTTTCTTCCCAGCAAGGGGAGGAAAATATGTACGCACACACAACTTTAGTTTGGACTCTAGATAAACAGTTTAGATTGATTCGATCTGCTTCCCGTCACAAGGGAGAGAGTTTACAGTAATGAGGACTTTGTACGAAAGGGAAAGCTTAATGATTCTGTTTTGTAGGAAACTTTACCAGATGTTTTCCTGAACTCCATCTGACCTAATGTGCCTGCCTAGTTGTATCTGACTTTACATGTTCAACGTTCAAAACCAACAGTTTCAAAATAAAGCTTTCCTCAAGAAAGTCATAGAGAGCTTTTGCTCGGTGAACTGGATGGAGACGTCCATCAGTTCCACTGATAAGTCGGTCTTTTGCTCTTGACCAAACTTAATCAGCTGACCAGGCAGAGAGCTTTCAGGTCTCTCTGTCCTTTTCACTCTGAAGCGTTCCGGAAAGCAAAACGTTTTTACTAAAAATGTTGAGATTAGAACACAGTTTCCTCATTGGTCCGTGGACCAAGCGAGGAGAGTTAGAGACACGTCAAAGACTTCACTTTAACGTTATCGGGGATTCAAGGTGAAATTTAGAGCAGAGAGAAATTGTTTAGGAAAAGTGTCTGAGTGAGGAGACTTTCAGATGCTAGTGAGAGTTTTAGCTGAAACTCAACAAAAACAACTTCTGAGCAAGTCAGTTTGACATATTATCTGAACTTTGACACCATTAGACACTTTCATTTGCAGAAGTGACACAGTAATGCTTCACATTTAAAGAATAACACAACATATACATATGTGATCATAAGACATATTGTAAATTACAACACTACTGCTCATGAATAAACACACGTGATGCTCTGATTATATTTGTATTAGAACAAAATCAAAGATAGAAATAGTCTCTTTTTGAGTGAATCTGTCTTTTGATTTAAACTAATAAAATAAATTGTGTTAAATGTCAGATTACTGAGAGGTCAGTAAAGGTCATCTCTGGAACAGTTCAAAAATACACAGGTGTATCAGAGCGGACACGGTCATGTTCACTACACCTTTATTTAATGAATAAAGGGATGAAAAAAATTTAATCTGTATAAACCTCTAAAAATAATATTTATACAAGAGGGTAATATTTATACGTAAAAAACATGTTTTGTATTAACAGGATTTAATTCTAACTTTTAAACTTAGCCAACATTAATAAATTAGGCATTAATAAAAAAAAGCCTCACCTGTCCTTGTATCCAACGTCACTAAAGTGGCAACAGCATACAAGGGTTCACTTTGGATGTCATCAAATCACCTGTTGTCAGCTTGGAGGAGAGTGCTTCTCAAAGTTTTGATGCCACTGTCTATACTGTTATCAGCGAGCAGGCGTTTTAAAATGGTGATGGCTGGGATCACATCAGCTGCAGAAGAGTTTGCTGAGCTGATTTTTCTGGTTAACTCCTCAAAGGGTTCCAAAAAAGTCACATTTTTTTCTAGCAAACCTCACTAGTTGACTGTGTTCCTGACAAGTTGTTTAGCAATTTCTCTGTAATCCCTTTAGCTTTCACGTTATGCAGCGGAAGTTTACCTTGAGGTTGGAACGAGTCCAGAAGTGATTTCTGTCGGCTCCTTTCGTCTTTCTCCCACCGGGCTAAACAATTGTTGTGCTCTTTACTGTGGTGCTTTTTCAAATATTTCATCAAGTTCGTCATATTGTATGACGCGACGGAGCTTCCTCATCTCTGTACAGCGGCTTTGCAGACATGCACGCTGCTGTCTTGCTTTGCAGTGTTTCAAGAGTAAAACATCCACACAGCAGACGTGTTTGCGGACATGCAAAAATCAATAAACTCTGACCGACTCTGATGCCAAGATGAAAAGTTGGTTAGCCGTTAGCCACAGTCCTCCAGTCCTCAGTCCTGTGTTTACTCACGTTTTTATCTGGCTGGCTGCAAGGGGCAAACTAGGAAATAGATTTCCTGAATGTGAGATGGGTCTTATTACTCTGGGCTCATAAGACACGCCTCCGTTCAGGAAATCCATTCCATCGTTTGAAGACAACGTGCATCATGGATCAGAAATATCGGCAGGTTGGCTCAGAAAATCTGATGCATAAACAAGGCTGGTATCGGATGCCGATACCGATACTGGATCGGATCGGCCCCATCCCTAGTTTTTATATATAACATCAAGCCTTTCTCGGTCAGTTTAATAGTTTGTTTGGAAGAAACTTCCAAGTCACTCTTGGCCAAATGTGTTTTTGATATATCAGACATTTAGTCAAAAATAATTTAAACTGCTTGTGGTTTTGTCGTCTTTTACTTCCTGTTTATTTTTAGACCCACTAGTCGTGTGTAAAGGTGCAACGCTTTAGCTAAGTCTTTTATTAATCTTCAAGATGACAGACTTGTACTGTAACGTTGATCGTTATCATCAAACTCCTCTCGTTTGGCTGTTTTCCTTTACAGCATTAGCAAAATGTCGTTGAAGAAAGACGTGTGTTTATTACTTGTGGGCGTGGCTTTTTCCTCCCGCTGTCAGTGTCTGAACTTGTTGATTTATTATCCAAAGTCAATACCTTGATGCATGCTCAATAATCCAGGTAGTAAAATCTAAAAAAGCTAAGTCTGGTCCTCTGGACATTCAAAAAAATAAATAAAACAAAACAAAGTAAAAAAAATGCAGAAACGTTTCGTCTTTTGTCCGAAAAACCTTCAGTCTGAGAAGCTGTATTCAGCTCAGTCTTATAAATAGCACCCTCTCACAGTGGGTCAACCAGTTGGCTGATGGCAGCTGAAACCAGTTGCTCACATGATCAAGGAGGGCCATCAGCCTGACGATGGATCGTTAGCACCCTGATGGTTGTTTGCTATTCACAGAGGGCTGAGTGATACTAGCAATAACAGCATTGTAGGAAGGGGACAGTTGAACCCGGAGGCCTCCACCTCTGTTTAATGATGGGTGGTTTCTTTTCACAAAGATGGCCTCCTTTACTCCTCTCTCAAACCATCGTTCCTCTCTATCAAGGATGTGAACATCTTCATCCCTGAAAAGCAATTATCAATTACCAATCATGTGGTTTTTAATTTTCAAGTTTTTTTTGCAACAATAAAGTTTATAAATTGTCATTTGTAACAGCAACCTTCATAATTAGCAAGTTTATTATCAGTGGTAAAACTCCTAAAGGTTGACGCTGGAATGGTGATTTCGCTGTTACTTAACTTTGTTAAATTCAAAAGGATGACATTAAAAATAACTTGTCATAGGCACTCCTTTGTTCAGAATAAAATAACAATTTTTCTACCTTTAGAATTGTTCTTTTGTAGGAATATATTGGTATTAATGTATATGTTGACAGAAGATGGTGAAGATGGTGAGGGTAAAATTGAGTGTGTGTGTGTGTGTTGAACTAACATTAACTTTAATGTTCATGTGTCTCAGTGGTTCCTACCTCTTTTTAGAGCTGATTGAAAGAAGAAGCTCCTCAAGACTGAAGGCCTGATGTGGACCAGCAGGACCCAGAGCCTCTTATCATAGAGACCAGTCTGGTGGAAGACAAACTAAAGATGGAGGAGACCAATATCAGGTTTTTGGTCACTAAAGTTTCTTTAAAGAGTGAGAAGGATAAAAAAAACTTACCAGACAGAAACCCAGATTTAAAGACTCACAAAGGCAGTTCAAGCTCTTCACAGACTGATGTTAATGAGGACGATGAAGAGGATGGTGAAATGACCAGTCCTGACTCTCTGCTAAAGAACTCATCAGACTCTGAATCAGAACATGAAGACAGTATGAAAGACTGGAAGGAGAGCAGGGCTCCTGAATCAGAGGTAAAAACTGTCAACAAATCTTTGAGCTGTTCTGAGTGTGGTAAGCAGTATGTCAGTAACCGTACTCTTCAAAGACACATGACAAGTCATTCAGGAGTGAAGTCTTCAAGATGTCTGCTTAATAAGAAATGTGTTGGAGAGAAGATAAATGTAGAGTCATGCTGGAAAGTCCAGGCAAGACCAAAATCAATAAGCTGTGATGACTGTGGTAAAAGATTTACTTCCAAATCAAATTTAAACAGACACATGAGAGTCCACACAGGAGACAAGCCGTTTCCTTGTGAACTTTGTGGACAAAGATTTAGTCAGAAGACAAGTTTAAACACACACATGCGAGTCCACACAGGAGACAAGCCATATCCTTGTGAACTTTGTGGACAAAGATTTAGTCAGAAGACAAGTTTAAACTCACACATGAGAGTCCACACAGGAGACAAGCCGTTTCCTTGTGAACTTTGTGGACAAAGATTTAGTCAGAAGGCAATTTTAAAGTCACACATGAGAGTCCACACAGGAGACAAGCCATTTCCTTGTGAACTTTGTGGACAGAGATTTAGTGATAATTCTAATTTAAACTCACACATGAGAGTCCACACAGGACAAAAGCCGTTTCCTTGTGAACTTTGTGGACAAAGATTTAGTGTCAAGAAAACTTTACACTCACACATGAGAGTCCACACAGGAGACAAGCCATTTCCTTGTGATCTTTGTGGACAAAGATTTAGTCGGAAGGACAGTTTAAACACACACATGAGAGTTCACACAGGAGACAAGCCGTTTCCTTGTGAACTTTGTGGACAAAGATTTAGTCGGAAGACAGTTTAAACTCACACATGAGAGTCCACACAGGAGACAAGCCATTTCCTTGTGAACTTTGTGGACAAAGATTTAGTCAGAAGGAAAGTTTAAACTTACACACGAGAGTCCACACAGGAGACAAGCCATTTCCTTGTGAACTTTGTGGACAAAGATTTAGTCATAAGGCAAATTTAAACTCACACACGAGAGTCCACACAGGAGACAAGCCATTTCCTTGTGAACTTTGTGGACAAAGATTTAGTCATAAGGCAAATTTAAACTCACACACGAGAGTCCACACAGGAGACAAGCCATTTCCTTGTGAACTTTGTGGACAAAGATTTAGTCGTAAGGCAAATTTAAACAGACACACGAGAGTCCACACAGGACAAAAGCCATTTCCTTGTGAACTTTGTGGACAAAGATTTAGTCAGAAGGCAAATTTAAACACACACATGACAGTCCACACAGGACAAAAGCCGTTTCCTTGTGAACTTTGTGGACAAAGATTTAGTAAGAAGGCAAATTTAAACTCACACATGACAGTCCACACAGGACAAAAGCCATTTCCTTGTGAACTTTGTGGACAAAGATTTAGTCATAAGATAAGTTTAAACTTACACATGAGAGTCCACACAGGAGTGAAAACTTTCTGACTGAAAATATTAAAATAATTACAGGTAGTCCCCGACTTACGAGCGAGTTCCGTTCCTGCGAGGCTCTCGTAAGACGAAAATTCGTACGTCGAAACACGCTTTCTCTTAAGTCCGGATTTTCGGTCGTAAGTCGGAAAATTTATGCTAGCGCTACTACGAACTAGGGCTAGGCCATATCATATCATTACCGGTTTTACCGGGCAAAAAAGCTTGCCCGGGCAAAAAACTTATATCATGATATGCTAATTTCATGACGTAATACGTCGGGGCGCCCCGCCCCCTTCACTTCCGAGCGCTTCAAAAGACCAAACCGAGCTGCGCACCTCCCTCCACCCGTCTGTGTACTGGTGTAACGCTAGAACAAACAACGTGTTTCAGCTGTCTCTCCGCTGTCTCTCACTGCACAGGTACAGAGAGCTTTTCCCCCCCTCCTCCGCCCCGCGCTGCGCAGCTTGTGTGCGGGCTGCTCTCTCCCTCGCTCCAAAACTGTTGCGCGCGGTTCAGCTGTCTCACAGTCTCACACAGAGGCAGGTGATCAGAGAATCAGATAGATCAGTTAAAAAAATGAATCAGAAAAATGAATAATTCCTGCAGGAACAGAGGAAGCTGAAACACCAGAAGCTTCAGGTTCAGCTGATCAACTTGTTACAAGTTATTTTTATACTTGGAGACAGAATACTTTACTTAATAAAGTAATTTCAGTAAAATTATCCCTTGTTGTTTTTTAAAATTTTATATAATGCTGAAAAGCAACATGTTAAGTTAATTTTGTCAAATAAATAAATTTGATTATTATTTTTTTGGTTATATCACGAAATTTATCGTTATCGTGATAATGCTCTGAAATATCACAATATAATTTTTGAGCCATATCGCCCACCCCTACTACGAACACTCGTTTTTCATCACAAATGTTCATACTAGTTCATAAACATGCTCAGAAACTTGTTTCCAAACGGTTAGCTAACACACTTTCATCTAAAAACACATAAAAGTGCTGTTTTTTTTGTATGTTCTTTACAAATTTACTGCTCGTTCGCCAGCTCGTAAGTTCGGAACCTCGTAGGTAAGAGCGCTCGTAAGTCGGGGACTACCTGTATTATAGGCCATGAGATTACGTTTAAAAAAACGATCAAAACTAAATTGTTAACAAAATACTAAAACTTTCAGTTAAGTGTTTAATGTTCTAAATATTTGTAGATTGTGAAAAGTTACTCTTTTTGCTGTTACTCATAGAAAATTATTGTTTGAATTGATTGTTTAAATTGTTTTGTTTTTGAAAAAAGGGGCAGATAAAATAAGATTTCTTCTTCTTTCTGCCACCTTTCATTTAATGTTTTCTTTCATATACATGTAGTGGGCATGACCGTGCCCGCTCTGATACACCTGTGTATTTTTGAACTGTTCCAGGGATGACCTTTACTGACCTCTCAGTAAAACAAGACATTTACTACAAATTATTCCATTAGTTGTAATCTGAGAACATAGTCACCAAAAGAGACTATTTATATCTTTGATTTTATTCTAATGTAATCAAAAGAATAACTTTTGTCATTTTCATGATATATGTTATATGCTGTTATTCTTTAAATGTGAAACATTAATGTGTCATTTCTGCAAATGAAAAGTTGTTTTTGTTGAGTTTCAGCTAAAACCCTCACTAGCGCCTGAAAGTCTCCTTGCTGAGACACTTTTCCTAAACAATTTCTCTCTGCTGCTAGTTGTGACCTTGTACTCTGATAACAACAAGAGAACTCCTCGACTGTCTTTTTTGAACCAATGAAAAAGAGACAAGTCTCTCTCATCTCGAGTTCTTTCGAAAAGTTCTAAGCTAAGCTGAAAGAGTCGGAGTCTGCTGGGAACTTCAAGACATGAAGACGTCCCAAAGAGCTGAATGAATGCCTATCTCCGGCTAAGTACACGTCATTCAGTTAAAGACTTATAACATGGAAGTTATAAGTCATCTTCAAGAACTCCAAGTTCTTAACGAACTCTCTGGAGGAACGCTTTATTTTGAAAACTGACCAGTACATGCCACGGTCTTTGACGAAGAAGGCAGGCGTCACGACACGCGAATCCATAAACACGCCGAGGTACAACTGGACTTCACGGACAGATGACCTGTGAGTCCAAGACTGCTTCTACAACTCTACCCACCGAGACGAACGTCCAAGGTACAGAGTGCTGATGTTGTTGGATCGTGCTGTGAGGTCGAGCTGGTTCTCGTACGGAGGAGTGTCATTTCTGGTTAAAACTCAAAATAGATGACTCTCTAAACTTCCCTTTCTTCCATTTTCCTCTTAAACCTCTCTTATCTTAATTTCTAAGCTGGAAACTATATTAAGCCATAGAGCCCTCAGACTAAGTATTTTAACATCATAGTTATGTCTGTTGTGTTACATTTAAGTGTGTTGATGCGTGTTAAATTGCAAGAAAGTGAGATCATGTCAATTAAGTGTAATGATGTTGATTTTAGTTGATTTATTTTAAATAAATGGTAGTGTCTCCTGGCATACCAAGCTAAACTCAACGTTTTCTGTCACTTAATGGCTATGGTTATTTATCCATCATAAAGATCACAGAAATATTTGGTAAACTGAAAAAGAAAGAATCCGTGAAATTACTATTCAATCTGAATAAGTAAATTAATTAAGGTAAAGAGGTCAGTATTAATATTGACCTCCTTCTAATCCTTTACATACAGGTATTCCCCGAGTTATGAACGAGTTCCGTTCTAACGGCCGTTCGTACCTCGAAAATCTCCGTAAATCGGAAAGCACACACCAGCCACCACTTATACACTGGATTACTGCAATGCACTTCTCTTCGGGATTCCTGGCAAGAACATACAAAAACTACAGTATGTCCAAAACAGCGCTGCCAGGGTCCTGATGAGAGTGCGTAAGTATGAACACATCACTCCTGTACTGCGTTCACTACACTGGCTTCCTGTTTCTGCCCGGATCACATACAAAATTTATCTGCTCACCTTCCAGTGCCTGTACGGTAATGCACCATCCTATTTAAAAGAACTTCTCACTCCTCACTGTCCTTCCCGCACTCTCCGCTCTTCCAACACCCATCTTCTTCTCACTCCCAGGTCTCGGTCTCGCACAATGGGAGACCGGGCTTTCTCCTGCGCTGCCCCTCGGCTGTGGAACGCCCTGCCCTCATATCTGAGGGCCCCACAGACCGTGACATGTTTTAAAAAAAGTCTTAAAACCTTTCTTTTTATCCAGTTTTTTAAATAATTAATTGTGCTTTTGTTTTTTATTGCACCCAGTTTTTTGAGTATTTTATCTGCATTTTGTGAATTTTAAATTTTTGATGCAATCATCTGTGAGGCTCCATCCTCTTGGTTGTTCCTTTTCTTTGTTGCATTTATGATTGATTTTTATCTTGATTTTATTTTTCATTGTAGCACTTTGAGATCTGTTTGATGTAAAGTGCGTTATAAATAAAAGTTATTATTATTATTATTACACATACATGACCGGTACTGTACAGTTACCAAGCACTTTACCATACCATACCACTTTGCCTATCCTAACACAGTACCCTACATAATAATCAAAACACCCATACATGGGTGTGCTATGGGGTCTACAGTTTCTCTTATTGTTGCCAACCTGTACATGGAGGAGGTAGAAAAGAGAGCATTGACGTCCTTTTCAGGGAGACCACCAAGTCATTGGTTCAGGTATGTTGACGACACCTGGGTTAAAATTAAATCTCAGGAAGTCCAACATTTCACTGATCACATCAACTCTGTGGATAAATATATCAAGTTCACACGAGAAGATGTAAAAAATGGCAGGTTGGCTTTCTTGGACTGTGAGGTCTCAGTTTCTGATAGAGGAAATTTGCAAACTGAGGTGTACCGCAAACCCACCCACACAGACCAGTATTTACAGTTTGACTCCCATCACCCTCTGGAGCACAAGTTAGGAGTCATCAGGACTCTGTACCACAGAGCAGACAGCGTCCCCACTAACTCAGGAGCCAGACAGAAGGAGAAATCACACACAAAACAGGCTCTAGAGAAATGTGGATATCCTAACTGGGCCTTCCTGAAAGCAGAGAAGAAACCCAAACAGGACTCCAGCCAGCCATCAGGTGAAAAGAAGGAACCCAGACCCAGACCAGTGGCCATTCCATATGTTGCAGGGGTTTCAGAGACATTGAGACGTTTATTTTCTAAACACAACGTCCCAGTGGCTTTTAAACCTCAAAATACATTACGGCAAAGACTGGTTCATCCCAAAGATCCAGTCCCCCGGCAAAAACAGAGTAATATTGTGTATGCTGTTCAGTGTCAGGAGGGCTGTGATCAGTCTTACATCGGGGAAACTAAACAGCCACTGGCCAAAAGGATGGCCCAGCACAGAAGATCAACATCATCAGGTCAGGACTCTGCAGTCTACACTCATCTCCAGGCCAGCGGTCACTCTTTCAGGGATGAAGATGTTCACATCCTTGATAGAGAGGAACAATGGTTTGAGAGAGGAGTAAAGGAGGCCATCTTTGTGAAAAGAAACCGTCCATCATTAAACAGGGGTGGAGGCCTCCGGGTTCAACTGTCCCCCTCCTACAATGCTGTGATTGCTGGTATCACTCAGCCCTCTGTGAATAGCAAACAACCATCAGGGTGCTAACGATCCATCGTTAGGCTGATGGTCCTCCTTGATCATGTGAGCAGCTGGTTTCGGCTGTCATCAGCCAACTGGTTGTGTAACACTGTGAGAGGGTGCTATTTATAAGACTGAGCTGAATACAGCAGCTCAGACTGAGGAAGTCTTTCGGACGAAAGACGAAACGTTTCTACAATTTTTTTTTGCTTTGTTTTGTTTTGTTTTTTTGAATGTCCAGAGGACCAGACTTAGCTTTTTTAGATTTTTCTACCTGGATTATTGAGCATGCATCAGGGTACACATACAGTACATTTTGAACCTTAATAAAAAGTTAATTTCTTACTTTGAGCTGGTCAAGCCTGTCTCCGTCTTTTAGCATGTTAGCTCGTTGTACATCCGACCTCTGTAGCTTTGTGCTGCTTCACGTGGTCCAAACTGTTTACAGGAAGGATTGTTAGCATGTTAGCTCCATAAATTATAAAATAATAATAATAAATAATAAAGGTGGCTAAAGTGGTTCCATTTTTCAAAACCGGTGACAAAGGTGTATTTAATAATTATAGACCGATATCCCTACTACCACAGTTCTCAAAAATCTTGGAGAAAGTATTCAACATTCGATTAGACAAATTCATTGAAAAACACAACATTCTAACTGATACTCAGTATGGTTTTAGATCTGGTCATTCAACATCAATAGCACTTATGGATTTTGTTGAACAAGTAATTACTGCTGTTGACCAAAAAAATATTGTGTAAGTGTTTTTGTTGATTTAAAAAAAAAGCCTTTGATACGTTAATCATAGTACAGGTGACCCCCTACCTACGACTCCATTGACCTACGGCGTCCCGGACCTACGAACGTATCATATTTAATAAAAATATGACATTACTGTATTAAAAAAAAAAAAAAAAAAAAAAAAATTTGTGTTTAAATGTTCTTAATTTCATGTGTACAGCACTTTGTTGCAGCTGTGGTTGTTTTAAAGGCTTTATAAATAATAATTATGATAAAAATGATCATTTCTGATCATTTTTGTCATGATTGCGCAATAATTGTGCAACTTCCGGTCATAACAGGAAGAAGGTCTCCAGTTTATACGGTCACTAGTTAAAGCAGAACACCGGACGCCATCTTAGGTCAGTTACAGCTACATGCAGCCAGGTTTGGAAGACTGGTTGATCAGGATCGCCTCATATGGATTAATTACTATCTGGAATCGCTCTGTGAGCTCTGTGGACGTCTCAGGCTGGAGCAGCAGCTGCAGATTGATCGCCGATTGCGCCGCACCGCCGCTCCAACACCAGCTCATGGCCTGGCTAGCAGAAGCTAACACAGGCCTCGAGAGCTAACACAGGCCTGGAGCAGCTGCCGTGGTTCGCTCACCGGCCACCGCGCTGCTCGGCCCGACAACAACGCATGGCAACCTAAGATGTCTGCTTTGACCATCTCAAAGTAAGAAAATATATTTTTATTTATTCTGTAAATGTGAATAGCAATGTTTAACATTACAGTACACTACTGTACATGCTTAAATGTGTGCGCGGCGCTCCGTTAGCTGTATTTCTGCGAGCTACGAACGGAATAAGGACCTACGAACGGGACGTTATTTTCACCCCCTAGCTACGGCAGATCGAGCTGCGAACGGTTCTTAAGTCCCTAAATCATTCGTAAATCGGGGGTTCCGTGTATTCTCCTTAATAAATTACAAAAATATGGAATAAGAGGATTAGCCTTACAATGGCTATGCAGTTACTTAAAAAATAGGAAACAATATGTACAGTTTAGGGATGCACCGATAAATCGGCCGGCCGATCGATCGGCCCAGATTTCCTTAATTTGGGGAAATCGGCGATCGGCTGATCGTTAAATGAGAAGCCGATTTTATCCACCGATCGCATCTGCCTCTGAAAATCAGCCGCTGTCCCCTTTTCTCTGCTGTGAGAGGAGGTGGGGGTGGGGGGGCTGAGAGGGGGCTGACTCAGACCCGCGCACCAGGTCACGTCTGCACATGCAAGTTAAACAGTCAACACAGGTCACTCGGAGCAGCCATGTTGTACGGAAGCGTAGTGCTGCCACCTGGTGAAAGTTTTTTTGGTGGCTTATGTAGTAATAATGTGATACGTATCACGTTATTACGTGATACTTATCACGTTATTACGTGATACTATCACGTATAGATGTAGCATGCATAACCAGGATTTCAGGAGAGGTGGTTCCTTTAAATATAAAGTAGACCTGAAAATTTGCAACCTGCTCTGTGGCGCCAACTGTTAGCACATCGGCTTTGAATCCAAATTTTGTCTGGGGGACCCTGGTTCGATCCTGACCTGGGTCAACTTTTTTTACGTTTGTTTTTTATTTGATAAATCCAATTTCATTTTCAGAATTGGACATTGTGGATGTATTGCAGAAAGAATCAGGACCGTTTTTTATTTTATTTATAAAATACAAAACAAATGTAAAAAAAAGTTGACCCAGGTCAGGATCGAACCAGGGTCCCCCGGACAAAATTTGGATTCAAAGCCGATGTGCTAACAGTTGGCGCCACAGAGCAGGTTGCAAATTTTCAGGTCTACTTTATATTTAAAGGAACCACACCTCACAAAACAGCGGAATACCCTTCTGTTGAAAAGAGAAGGTGGAGACCCGGCCGCTAATGTCCAACCGGTTAACACCATAGACTTAATATGCCTGTGGTTAACAGAAACTCCTTTTTTATTTCCATCCATCCATCCATCCATCTTCTTCCGCTTATCCGGGGTCGGGTCGCGGGGGTAGCAGCCTAAGTAGGGAGGCCCAGACTTCCCTCTCCCCAGCCACTTGGAGCAGCTCCTCCGGGGGAATCCCAAGGCGTTCCCAGGCCAGCCGAGAAACATAGTCCCTCCAGCGTGTCCTGGGTCTTCCTCTGGGTCTCCTCCCGGTGGGACATGCCCGGAACACCTCACCAGGGAGGCGTCCAGGAGGCATCCTAACCAGATGCC
>JBBPBX010008587.1:19801-62159 GCA_038048925.1 Garcialebias charrua
CATATGTTGCAGGGGTTTCAGAGACATTGAGACGTTTATTTTCTAAACACAACGTCCCAGTGGCTTTTAAACCCCAAAATACATTACGGCAAAGACTGGTTCATCCCAAAGATCCAGTCCCCCGGCAAAAACAGAGTAATATTGTGTATGCTGTTCAGTGTCAGGAGGGCTGTGATCAGTCTTATATCGGGGAAACTAAACAGCCACTGGCCAAAAGGATGGCCCAGCACAGAAGATCAACATCATCAGGTCAGGACTCTGCAGTCTACACTCATCTCCAGGCCAGCGGTCACTCTTTCAGGGATGAAGATGTTCACATCCTTGATAGAGAGGAACGATGGTTTGAGAGAGGAGTAAAGGAGGCCATCTTTGTGAAAAGAAACCGCCCATCATTAAACAGGGGTGGAGGCCTCCGGGTTCAACTGTCCCCCTCCTACAATGCTGTGATTGCTGGTATCACTCAGCCCTCTGTGAATAGCAAACAACCATCAGGGTGCTAACGATCCATCGTTAGGCTGATGGTCCTCCTTGATCATGTGAGCAGCTGGTTTCGGCTGTCATCAGCCAACTGGTTGTGTAACACTGTGAGAGGGTGCTATTTATAAGACTGAGCTGAACCCAGCACCTCAGACTGAGGAAGTCTTTCGGACGAAAGACGAAACGTTTCTACAATTTTTTTTTGCTTTTTTTTTTTTTTTTTTTTTTGAATGTCCAGAGGAACAGACTTAGCTTTTTTAGGTCTGTGAGGACAAACTTACCTGTGCGAGTGTTGTTTCTTATTACCCACTGACTTGAAAATGTTACACATGCTGCATTATCTTTTTTTGTTTTGTTTTTTTAAAATGTAATAAGTGAAAGAGTAAAAATAACAGATTTTTTTTTATGGTTAAACTTTGTTTACAATAAAGTAAGATTGGAAAATTTAAGGCATTTTGACCTTTTAACACCTGAAAATTGGTATCGGCTAAAATCGGAATCGGCAGGTCAGACTTTCTAAAAATCGGTGATCGGCCAGAAAATTGAAATCGGTGCACCCCTAGTACAGTTGGATGACGTAAAATCAAATCACTGTACTGTTACATGTGGTGTTCCACAGGGATCAATACTCGGTCCGAAACTTTTCCTTTTATATATTAACGATCTGGTTAAAGTGTCTGGGGTCATCAAATGTGTTTTGTTTGCAGACGACACAACTTTTTTTTTGTTCTGGAGATACTATTGAACAATTAATGGTTTTATTAATGAAGGAGTTTGTAAAGATCCAAAACTGGTTTAGACTCAACAAATTATCATTAAATTTGGATAAAACATACTACATGATATTTAGCAATATAAATAAATCAATTGACATTCCATTTTTTATCGATGATTCAGAAATACGCAGAGTCAATGAGGTAAAATTCTTGGGTGTTATTATTGATGATAATTTATCATGGAAACAACATATAAATTTAGTTAAAACAAAAATATCTAAATCAATTGCAGTATTTTATAGGGTTCGATATCTACTAAATGATAAATCTTTGTATCTGTTATATAATTCATTGATTGTGCCACATTTGATTTATTGTGTAAGTGTATGGGGAAAAGCATGTAATAGCAACACAATGCCTATTTTTATTATGCAAAAAAGATTGTGAGAATTATAACCAGAAAACATTATTGTCACCCTTCTGGTGTATTATTTTCTCAAATGAAGCTACTGAAATTCTATGATTTGGTCGATTACAACATTTTGTTACTTATGTATAGAGCTCATAATAATATACTACCGTCAAATATTCAAAGTTTTTTGTGTGAAAAGAACAAGCTGTTACAATCTTAATGGTAAAGATGTGTTTGTTAAACCACAGTTCAGAACAAGTTTGAAGGGAAGAACTACAGTAATACAAGGCGTAACATTGTGGAATAATTTAATGCCAGTATTTAAAGAAGCTAAATCAATTTCTGTCTTTAAGAAAATTGTCAAAGTTGAATTGTTAAACAAATATAATTGAATGTAACCAGTGGTGGGCAACGCTAATCCAAAAATTAGTTCCGCTATTTCTAAAGCACTAATTAATTTATTTAGGTCCGCAATTTCAAAAGCACTAATGTCTTATGAAAATTAGGGGAAGCTAATTCTAATCCGCTAATTAAATTCAACAATTGGTAGCAGCAAGTTATGCAATATTTGCACTACACTGCCAACTAGCGGTGCATGAACTGTTATACAGTAAGTTGTTTGAGTTTCAGAGTATTTAGTTTGGTTCTCTTCAACAGGTTTCACAAGGACAAAATGTACCCATTCCAAAGTCTGTTAGCTAAACTGCTGACATATTTGGCTGTTTTTTTTTCTTCTTTTGTTACTTTTAGTACCACTAGATCGCATGTGTCAAACTCAAGGCCCGTGGGCCAAATCCGGCCTACCATAACCGTTTCTGTGGCTCTCTACACCCTAGAACTTCAAGATAACAGTTGTAAGCATGTTGCTCTCAGGTGATGGGTCCCCATCCCTACACTCCCTGGTCTCTCTGTTAATTGTCTTGCTTATCTCCTCCATTTTGTTGTCCAGGTGTTTGTGATTGTCATGCTGTGTGTTCATGTACCTGTATATAAAGTCAGGGATTTTTTAATTGATAAAGCTCTGTATATGTTGTATAACACAATCATTGTTCCACATTTAATCTATTGTATTGAGGTTTGGGGAAAAGCGTGCAAAACAATTACAAAGCCTGTTTTTATTTTACAAAAGAGAGCTGTAAGAGTAATCACCAGAAAACATTTCAGTCACCCATCAAACACCTTGTTTCTTCAGCTAAATTTATTGAAATTCCAGGAATTGGTAGAATATAGTATTTTATCAGTTATGTATAGGGCTCATAATAACACATTACCTTTAAATATCCAAAGAAATTTAGACAAAGTTATTACAATCTTAAAGGGACAGATATTCATCAAACCACAATTCAGAACCAGCTTAAAGGGACGGTCTACCTCAATTCAGGGAGTTGGATTGTGGAATGTTCTGGAGAGTGATGTTAAAAATGCAAAATCAATTCATTCATTCATTCAACCTTTATTTATACAGGCTAGCCTCGTTGAGTCACGGGGACTCATTTACAAGAGGGACCTGTCTCACTCACACCAAACAACCATCCACTCTCACACTCACACCTAGGGTCAATTTAGAGTCACCAATCAGCCTAACAAGCATGTTTTTTGGTCTGTGGGAGGAAACCGGAGTACCCGGAGGAAACCCACGCATGCACGGGGAGAACATGCAAACTCCACCCAGAAAGGCCCCGGACCGGGATTTGAACCGGCAACCTTCTCGCTGAGAGGCAGCAGCTCTACCAGTTGTGCCACCGTGCTGCCCAATGTATACATTTAAGAAAAAGGTCGAAAAGGACTTGCTCAAAAACTATATATGATGTAGCTTAGTGTGTTTGTGTATTACAGTTAGAAAAATTAAGTAGAGTTATTCATTTTGTGATGTAGTTTGTGTATTACAGTTAGATAAATTAGTAGATTTATTCATTTTGTGATGTAGTTTGAAGGTTATCATTGGTTGAACAAACTGTGAAATAAATAAGGGGCAGATATAATAAGATTTCATCTTCTTTCTGCTCCTTTCATTTTATCCTACTTGTATTCTTGTATCTGATGAAACTGTTTTGTATTGTTCTTTTAAAATGAATGAATAAACATCAAATCAAATCAACGGCCCAGTCAGAGTCCAGAACCTGAACCTGAAGGTGGGACCTTCAGAGAGCTGAGCAGAAACCTCAAAGAACTGAAGCAACAATGGAAAGAAGAGTGGGTCAGAACTCCTCCAGAACCAGGAGAGAGACTGATGAAGTCCTGCAGACTGATGAAGTCAGAGAACCACAGAGGATTCTGCTGCTGAAGGAGGTTCTGTTGGGTCAGAGGCACAAGCTGAGGTTAAATTTTAATGATTTTAGAACTTGTTAAAGATCATCCATCCAGCTAACTGTCTATCCATCCATCCATTCAGCTAAAAGTCTATTCATCCTTGTATCTGATGAAACTGTTTTGTATTGTTCTTTTAAAATGAATGAATGAACATCAAATCAAAAATAAGTCTGTATCTCTGTGTTTATCATTGTCCTGGCATTGTCTCCTGTTGCCTCTGTCTCCTGAGTTCCTTGTGATTCCCTGAGTATGTAAGTTTGCTGCCCTGCGGACGCCATTTTGAAGAGTCCTAATGGTGAACTACTTTTTTAAATCCAGCAGATTTGACCATTTCGTGAAACTCTCAAGCTCAGAAAAACTTGTGCTATAACGTCAGCTATGAAATATATTTTTTCTCAGCAAAGAAATAATTGTTTTACCGTGTTTTGTTGTAAAATCCTGGCTTCTTTGGCCGTCGCGGACGCCATTTTGAAGAGTGCTAATGTGGCGAAATTCTATTTTTAAATCCAGACGCGTCGCGTAGGCCCTGAGAAACATCCATAAGTTCACCCTCCATGTTAAAAAGTCTTCGTCTGACTCTTCGAAAACAAGCAATAAGGCTCCAGAGTAACACACTGGCTGCTAACTGATAGAGAGAGCACACACCAAGAGACTGAGGGGGACGCTTTTTTGTGACGGACCACATCCGGCGCTGCTCGTAAATACGTTATTTCGTTTTTACTGATAGATAATTAGTTATTAGCGGTACTGCATTTTAAATAAAAATAGCATAAATCCGCTTATGAATTATAAAACTTAGTCAATCCGCTGTAAAGCTAACAGATTATTTAGCTACGCTACAAGCGGATTAGCGCAATAGCGCTACCTAGCGGTCGGAGGCCCACCACTGAATGTAACTAAGTAATCCATATAATTGTTGGTTAAATGAGTTATTTACTTATTTTGTTATTATAGAGCAATTAGTTTGTATTAGATAGATAGGAGCAGATTTAATAAGATATTTTCTTCATCTGCTACCTTTTCATTTTACACCTTATATATTTTTTTTCTTTTCATTTGCTTGTCATTTGTTGTATCACATTTTGTAAAATGAATAAACTTAAAAAAAAAATAATTTGGAGCAATCATGAAGGGAAAAATATTTATTAACTAACTGGAAGCCGATTCTCAGCGTGTCCGTCCAACAAGCTATGCCACGTTAGCGTTAGCCCCTCCGCGTTCGCATCAGTCCTTCCAAAAGGCTGCCGCAGCTTTTTCTCTGCATTTTAGCATGTTAGTTTGGTGTCCATCCAACATCTGAGGCTGCCAGGCGCACATCGAGGCGAGCTCCCGGCCGCAGCAGGCGTCTTCTCCGCCCGTCGGGTCCGTGTCCCTGGTGTGGCTTGCGTTAGCATGTTAGCTCGTGGCTCCTCTGGTCACGCTCACTGTCTGCTGCTTCACGTGGTCCACAACTAGGGTTGCCAACTCCTTGATAAATAAATAAGGGACACCTCTCGGCAGGGCTGGTCACCCCATTTACCCCCCCCCCACACACACACACACACACCCTGCCTGCCCCTCCTCACTTTGAAATCAACCTGAATTCATTTGGATACGTGTTTTTGAATTATAAAAATATGTATAAACAAATTATTACACAATTAACCATTTATTTTTAGTGCAAATAGAATTGCCAGAAACAAACATATCTTTTGAAAATTATGTATCTTTCTTAAACAGACCTCTGTCATGCTTAATAACTTAAAACAGTATTAAATAACAAAAAATCAATACGAACATTCTGTTATATGTTTCAGTGTTTCAATGTTTAGATGTTTACTGTTGCACCGAGGGACTGAGAGAAACGCAATTTCGGTCCTGTGTATGTCCTGTACAGTACATATTGCAGATCTGACAATAAAGTTGACTTTGACTTTTGACTTTGACTGTAATAGTGCATTTAGTGCAACGTGCAAATAAAGTTTGTAGTAAATTTGTGAGCAAGACATTTCATAATTTAGACTGACAATGAGCTCACTTCTAATTAGTTCAGTAGAACATTTGTTTCGCACATCAGTCCACTTACTTTTCATGAAAGAGAAAATCCTTTCCACAAACCCAGTGGAAGATGGGATGCTGAGGACAAAGGATACAACAGCCTGGATGTTGGGGAGGTCAGCTGCCTGAAGAACTTGCATCCACTTCTCTGCTGTTCCCTGGGACTGCCACCTTTCTTTCTCCTGAGGTGAGGTGGTCTATCAGGCTGTTTGCAGTCACACATTCCTCATACAGCTCATCCATAGACATGTTTAGCCTGCCAAAAGGTGTTAAAGTTCATTAGTGACACATAGCCTAGGTTATGTAGTGATAAATAAATGGAAAAACGTGTATTGTTTATATTTATAATTTAGCATTGTATTTAAACTACATTTTGAAATGTATTTATTAATTTACCTATATGAACTGTGTTTTTTTAAAGATGGACAAGGTTGTATGTTTGCATAGTGTAAAGTAAATTCACAATTATGTATTTATTTGTACGTGTCAATTGTACACTTTTGTTTATAACTATCAATAATTAAACATGGTTCACCACTACACTGGAAATTATTGAATTTTTACCTGCCAACCAGGTGAAGACTTTCAGTGATCTTCTCCACTTCCTCAAAGGATATTTTTCCAGATGCCAGAGAGAGGGGCTGAAGGTGAAAGAGCCAGTTTTCCTCTGAGAAGTCAAACCACTTCTGGACATAACTGATGGCAGTTTTTTTTTTTACATACCATATCTGCCTCTGGTGTTGCCCGGTGCAGAACAAATTGGTCAAGGGTTCTCCTGGTTTTGTTGTCTTTCACGTTTCTTATGTGTCCAACTGCAGAAGCATGCTGTTTCACATCAAACTGTCCACCGTGGGCTACAGAAAAAGTACGCTTGCAGACAGTACAGTTCGCTTTGTAGCCATTATCATTCACGCATTCCAGCCACACATGACATCCTTTTCCCACTCGACTCTGTATTTTTGCAGCCGTTTCTTTTTTTTCCTGGGGGGAGTAGTCAGGCTCGAAGGTGATCTATGTTCACTGTTTAAATCCCCTGAATGTTTGCCGCTCGCGTCCATGCTGCTTCTTCTTCAAATCCTGTCGCTGCCGTGTCTTCCGTAAACAGCCAAGACTGGACCAATGAGATGAGCCGGATTCTGTAGTTTCAATCACGTGTGTAAAAGGCTGTCAGCTCATTGGTCACAGAGCAGAGCGGCTTCTTTACCGTAATAATTGACATAAAAGCGCATCATTATGTATCAACTCCATTGACGTTGACAGAATAGTTTTGATTCTCACGATATTACGGGACAAAGTGCGTCCCGTAATAGATCAATAAGGGACGCGTACTTTTGTTTCCAAATACGGAACGATTCCGTTTTTCAAGGGACGGTTGGCAACCCTAAACGTCGTTTTTTTTTGTCCATCCATCCCTCCGCAAAACCGCCGTTCAGTTCCCAGCTCATGTATCTGCGCGCAGCAACCTCTGACCGGACACGGTCCATCCGAAGCCGCTCGTCAGCTCCGTGTTCCCAGTGGGGCTTGCGTTAGCATGTTAGCTCGTGGCTCCTCCAGTCACGCTCGCTGTCTGCTGCTTCACGCTGTCCACAGCATCGTTTTCCTTAGTCCATCCGTCCCTCCGCAAAACCGCTGTTCAGTTCCCAGCTCGTGTCAGCGCGCAGCAACCTCTGACCGGACACGGTCCATCCGAAACCGCCCGTCGGCTCCATGACCCCGGTGGGGCTTGTGTTAACATGTTAGCTCGTGGCTCCTCCGGTCACGCTTGCTGTCTGCTGCTTCTCGCGGTCCACAGCGTCGTTTTCCTTCGTCCATCTGTCCCTCCGCAAAACCGCTGTTCAGTTCCCAGCTCATGCGTCCCGCGCGCAGCAACCTCTGACCGGACAAGGTCCATCCGAAGCCGCCCGTCGGTTCCATGTCCCCAGTGGGGCTTGCGTTGGCATGTTAGCTCGTAGCTCCTCTGGTCACGCTCGCTGTCTGCTGCTTCACGCAGTCCACAGCGTCGTTTTCCTTCGTCCATCCGTCCCTCCGCAAAACTGCCGTTCAGCTCCCAGCTCATGTGTCCGCGCGCAGCAACCTCTGACCGGACACGGTCCGTCTGAAGGTGGCTGTCAAGGCTGGAGCTAACCAAAGCTAACCGAAACATGGCGGGCACTGCCGAAGACTGGCGGACACTGCGTAAATTGGCTTAAAAATAATAAAAATAATAATAATAATACTTTATTTATAAAACCATTTAAAACAACCACAGCTGAAACAAAGTGCTGTACACATAAAATCAAGAACATTTAATAATTAAACACATAAAATAAGATTTTTATTTTTTAACGAGATGCGCGTTCGTATAGCCGAAACGTCATAAGTCGAGGCCACTGTAACTTCTAGGACTACCTGTATTATGTGAAATGGTTCTTTATTTTTCTTTTGTATTTTATGTAAAATGAATAAATTTGATAAAATAAAATAAAAAGATGCAACTGGTATCTTAACACCCAAATAAAATTTGTTTTGATTTTGTCAGAGATATTATGTAACAATTTTCAACAATTTCCCAATCTATGATTTGCTCCTATTTTCTCAAAAATACTTTAAAAAAAAACTAATTAAAGCTTAGATCATAATTTGAACTATAGATGTTGGTTCTAAAATACTTGTTCAGTGGTTATGCAATATGTGGAGAGAACCAACAAACCATTCAAATTGTTTTTTTTTTTTTTCAAACAGTCAGACCTCAGGAATTACATGAAATGTTATTCATGTAATTCCTGAGAGAATTGTTATTTAATCAGTTACTGTAGTTGCTTCCCCCCCCCCCCTTTATAGATGGCTTCCCTTCTCACATTACAGCCATCCTCTTCACACATTATGATTTTTTATAGAAAGAAAGGAAAGGAGAGACAGAAAGGAAGACTACAAAACAAATATCCACAAAAAGAGCACAAGGCAAACACACCCAACCACTGTCTGCAATCCTGCAAAGTACATGACAGTACACAACAACAAAATACATATGCATAAATGACATAACATTCATGACTTTGCAGTAGATTTCTATAATATATACCTATACCTACAAATATATATATACATACAAATACATTCATATTCACTCACATACCCATCTACATATCTACATATGATATCTAAATATACATCCCTGCATCCATTTGTGTGTGGTTGTGAGCATGCATAAGAGAATAAGGCTTCTCTAATAGAACATTCAATAGCGACCGTGAAGCATCAGAGATCCGCACCCCAAAGACCTGAAGCAGACAAAGGGGGGATCAGAGCCCAAGACCCCAAGAAGGACCCCGAGAGCAGAGCCCCCAGGGCCACCCAAACAGGACGAACCACTCACCCACCCCCCAGATCCGACCATAGGGGAGAACCGGAAGAGCCCCACCAGCGACTACGCACAATGACCCCCTGGGCCAACAGCAACAAACTCACAGGCCCCTGCCGGAACTCGCTGCACCGACGTAGCCCCAGGCCTAGGCACCAAGGCCCGGGCACCAGAGACGCTCACCCCTCAGGCTCGGGCCCGACAGGACCAGAGGACCCGAGCCCCACCAGGCAGCCACCAGGCCGAGCTGACATACGCCCAAGCGCCCAACACCCGATACCGAGGGCCCCAAGTGCACCGGCAGGCAAAGGCACACCCCACCAGGGGGCCACATGGTAGGAGTGCGACACCAAGTAACCTCAGATGTATCAAAGAGGGGGCACCCTAAGTCCCGGACTGACAAATAGACATTCATACACAGACACAATCATACAGACTCATCCTCACCCTCACTCACTCAAAGACATACAATAACGACACATTCCATTCATAATCCCGATATGCACTCTATACCCCCCAGGTCCAAGACATGTATCTACCCCATACATGGGGCAGCCCACACCCAAACCCAGGAGATAGGCCCATTCATTCTGGGGTGGAGAGGAGCCGACATCCAAGATCCGGCCCAGCCGACAGGACAGGAAACCCGAGCCCAAGCAGCGCCAGGGAGAGCTAGGGATGGGAATTGATAAGAAATTATCAATATCAATTCCTTTATCGATGTCATTTATCGATTCAATTCCTTATCAATTCTGTTATCAATTCTCATTTGGGTAATGAAATATAGTAAACCATTTGTGTTCATAAAGAATTAAATGATCTTTCACCAAAACCAAAAATATACAGTATGTAGTATTCCTATTTGATGAAGTTTTATTGTTTATTAGGAATTTCCTAATAAACAATAAAACTTCATCAAAACAAACTAGTATTTTTTGTTCAGAAAAATTAACATATCTGCTTTCACACTTATTTAGTGTGTAATTCAAATACCTCTGCTGTTGTTGCTGCGGCTGCCTGAGTGTTTTCTGCCACAGAGAGAGAAAGTTGTTTTCAATCAACTTAAGAGGTTTTTATCTGCCAACAGCATTGGTGAAAATTTCCAGTCAGGTTTTAAATCAGGCCACAGCACAGAAACAGCCCTTTTAAGAGTTTTTAATGATCTTCTTTTAACTGTTGATGCAGGAGGATCTGCTGTTTTAGTGCTTTTAGACCTTTCTGCTGCCTTTGATACTGTGGACCACAACATCTTGTTGTCACGACTGGAACACGTGGTCGGTATCAAAGGCACAGTTTTATCCTGGTTTAGATCCTACCTGACTGACAGAAGTTTTTCTGTTCATTTAGGGAACTGTTCTTCATCTCCAGCTCCTTTGATCTGTGGAGTCCCTCAAGGGTCTATTTTAGGTCCACTGCTTTTTAATTTGTACATGTTGCCTTTGGGGTCCATTTTTAGAAAACACAACATTCCTTTTCACTGCTTTGCTGATGATACACAGTTATATCTTCCAATTGAGTCAGACAGGGTCACTCCACTGGATCCACTCCTGGACTGTCTGAATGACATTAAAATCTGGTTAAAACTTAATTTTCTAAATCTAAATGAAAATAAAACGGAAGCCATCAGCTTTGGCAAATGTAACACCCTAAATGTTCTTGGCCCCTTGGCTTCATACAGCCACTCCAATGTCAGGAATCTGGGAGTTATTTTTGACAGTGCTTTTAAGTTAGACAAACAGATAAATGCTGTAGTTAAATCCGGTTTCTTCCAGCTAAGACTCATTGCCAAGGTGAAGTCTTGTCTCTCTTTCAGAGACCTTGAAAAGGTGATTCACGCTTTTATTACTTCTCGCTTGGACTATTGTAATTCACTGTATGTTGGTTTAGACAAATCATCTTTGCATCGTTTACAATCTGTCCAGAACGCAGCAGCTCGTCTTTTAACTTCAACTAAAAAATATGAACACATAACCCCTGTCCTGGCATCCCTTCACTGGCTCCCTGTCCACTATCGGATTGATTTTAAGATTTTATTGCTTGTTTTTAAAATCTTAAAAGGTCTGGCCCCGTCATATTTATGTGATCTTATTAATATCTACACTCCTGTAAGAGCACTCCGGTCTACCAACCAGTTTCTCTTAGATGTCCCCAGATCCAAAATGAAATCCAGAGGTGATCGGGCTTTTGCGGTTGCTGCTCCAAAACTGTGGAACAGTTTACCTGAGAAAGTAAAGACCGCTCAGACTGTTGACACTTTTAAATCTTCACTTAAGACTCATCTCTTTTACTTGGCATTTGATCCTCGCAGAATGTGAGATCAAATTTTGAGCAGATTTTATTGTTGTTGCATTTACTGATACAGTAGCTTTATTATGTTTAGTGGCACTAGATGCATTTTACTCTGTTTTTATTTATTTTTTTACTGTAAAGCACTTTGGTCGACTTCGGTTGTTTTTATGTGCTATATAAATAAACTTGACATTGACATTGACAGCAGCTGCCCTGATCCTGTCCCAGATGTTATTCTCATCATCAATCAACATGGATTTAAATCGGGGGTCGATAACAGTCGCTTCTTCAAGGAACGCTTGGATACAGTCATCCTGAAATTTAAAATGGAGGAAAACAAAATTTAGGGAAAGGGAAGATAGTTTATTAAGTTTGGTGTAAATTATTACTACATTATTCATTATTTAACTAATTTACTTTGTAACGTTTGGAAAGATCATTCCAGATGTTTTCTTTAATACTCCTGCTGAAAGCAGAGTCATCTGCCTGCACGGTGTAATGTTTTTCCAGCTTCTGGAGGATGGGAAGTATCTGGCCACAGGTCGGAATAGAAACAGAACTGAAATTGTTAAACTGACAACTTACAATTAGATATTTATCATTTAAATATTTTCTTACCGAAATTCACGTGCTTCCACTGTTGTAAAAGGGTGCAAACCTTTCACCACAAATCTGGTAACAGATCGATGACATTCGTTTGTTCTTGCCTCAGTCATTTAATTTCTCCCTGCTTCCATGAAAGGAGAAGCTAACGGTGGTGTGCTAGCACCACTCGTGCTAACACTACTAGCCTCTGACCCAGCCAGACTCTGGCAATCCTCGTCAACTAAATGTTACAGGAGAGGGAGATTATTTATAAAATACAGTGGAAGCAGTATACTGTAGCTAAAAGGTAACAAGTGAAAGAATTTGACGTTACCTGCTGTAACAACGGAGGTGGACGCTTTCTCTCCACTTCTCCTCCAAGCAGCGTGTTAAAAACGGTACATTTCTTCAAAGTCACCGCATGCTGAGTGGCCAAATGCTTCTGCATGTTCGACGTATTTCCTCCCTTCATCGTAATGGACGCGTTACATGCGTTACAAGTAGCCCTGGTCTCATCTTTTTTCGTGAAATGAAGCCAAACGCTTGAGCGCTTCCTCCGCGATGCCATTTTGAACCCCATAGATATCATATATAGACACCACCACGCCACCACCACTCGGGCGCGACGCATGTCTGTGATGTCAGCGCTTAAATACGTCACCACCATGAGTCTGCAGAACCGATAAGCTGAATCGTTAAGACAAGCATCCTACAATTCCATGGAATTGGACTATTAAGAACCGGTTCTCTAATGCCTCTTATCAACAGGTCTGGTTCCTGTAAGGTCCCATTGTGGCTAGTTTGGGCCAGTTCCTATGGGACCGGTTTATTTCTGTACCCACTGCACGCTTAGGACCCCTTTAGTGGGCGTGAAGTTCTCCTGCAGTGGGCGGGTAATTCTCCTGCAGTGGGTGGATCATTAATATCAACGCTTCTAACCAGCTGGTGGCGCTAGTGATACATTAAGCTCTTTATTAACCACTAACACACACATTAGAAGAAGAGCTGGAAAAGAACACACAACCAAAGTGGATGAGCTTGTTTCTTTTTTGAACATTCTGCTTTGTCTGTGGCTTTTTCAGCCACAGACAAATGTTCATATACAGTATATATATATATATGTGTGTGTATATATACACATATATGTATATATATTGTATATACATACATGTGTACACATACAAACATATGCGTGAGTATATATATATATACACACACACGTGTTTATATATATACATACATGTGTGTATATATACACATATATGTACACATACATACATAATATATACTGTACATACATATATATTTATATATACAGTACATACATATACACATATATACATATATATATATATATATATATATATATATATATATATATATATATATATATATATATATATATATATATATATATATATACATATATATTTATATATACACACATTGATGATGGTGGAGTACACTACTTTGGACAAAACTGAAAGTGGCATGCATCCTAAAAAATCTGCGCCGCTCCATTGTCCCAGTTGATCAACAAGTGTGTTCCAAACTAAAACATTTGTAATATAAACTTAACAATATGTAATCAATCAATTCCAATCAAAATATCAAAGCAACTTTATTTAAATACTGTAAATGTTACATGTCAATAAAATTGTAACAGTTTTAAAAAATGAAAGATTGGTGTTATTTGTAGAAACAGAAAAACATATTACTAAATCTGCAGTTATGTATGAAATATGAACTTAAAATATCATCACTGGAATCTTAACCTGTTGTTCCAAAACATGTAACAATAATTAAAAGTAAAATTTGGCCAATAGCTCAGGTAAAAATGCTGACCTGTAGAACATTTCTACATTTTTCACTGCTTCTGTAAAGAACTCACCATCAGACACAATCCTCTGTGAATAAAGTCATCTGACCCAGAACTAAAGTTCTTTAGTTTGTAGCAGGTCGCTTTTGTAAAAGAGTCCACGAGGCTCAATGAGATTTACCTGACTAAATAAAGGTTGAATGAAAAACACCATGAAGTCACAGTACCCCTGCTCCGTCACAAACTGAGCTTGTATGACATCTGCTGAGTTCATAGGACCTGTTTGTGTTGTCAATGCAGGACTGTTTTTTTTTTTTACTGAGGCACCGAGGACATCTTTGGCACAATGTGGACAAGGTGCAGGAGAGCAGAGCATCAGGAGAAGCTCTGAGGTCTGTTCGGCTGCAGTTGATGTGTAGTCTGGAGTCACAAGATCAGATCCTGATGCAGCAGTTCAGCGATGGCTTCATATGTCTGGCTGGCTGTTTTCACTGCCCCATCTGGCAAACAACACAAAATTATTGTTATAATCTCCTCTAAACATCATTGTCCTTTGCTTTTATCTGTAATTTTCAAAGTTTGGAGTGTTTCTGTCATGGCATACTTGCTTTACAGTGCAGTGACTTGTCCCATCCTTCTCCAAGGACACCCACGGCTAGAGGATCTTTACACAGGAACTGACTGATTAACCTGAAATAAATCACATTACACATTAATACAGGCCTATAGGCCTAAGTGACAAATTTATGGATTTTTCCCCATATTTATAAACCATTTTTGGACTGAGATATGACCGTTTCCATTTATTCTGACTGAACCAAATCAAACCAAAAACAAAAACAGAAGTAACTTGTATGGCATGAAGTTGGCGGTTGTATCACGTAATATGAAAACGTGGCTATAATGATAAATTCAAAAAAGTTCAAGACAAAAACAACTGGACTTTATTTATTATACTATGCTTTAGACTATTTTTTTCCTTCCTTGCACTTTTTAGAATTTACCATGTCCTGGATGACTGAGAATCTTCACTCGCTATTATCGACTCAAACGGCCTGCCATACTCCACATTCTGCTCTGCTTCGAACCTTGAAAACAGCTGCCAACTCGGCGAATTAGACCATTAAAGTGCATTTATTAAGCAAATGATAGACTCAGACACACCTCCTCTGCTACAATTTCGAGCTAACAAATATTGTTTATGTGATTTTCTTGTTATATTTCAGAGAAACGAGCCGTTCCGCCATCTTTTTTTTTTTTTTTTCCTAAAAGCCTCTCGGCTGTTGCCTGAAGTCAGTCTCTGAAACGGTCTTTCCGCAGTCCAAAAAAGCTAAGAAACAGTTGCATGACTCACTGGAAATATGCTTAAAGTTAGAAAACACTCACCTGCGCAGACACCTCTTGAAAAATCTTTTCATTGCACGTCACTCCATCCAGCTCCCTCTGAATATTTTCATCGGCCAGCAAATACAGAAAAGCCTGAACCTCCGCGTTTGACCACGGTTGTGACATAATTATTAGCCTGTGTTAATTCTCAAAAATGTGCTCCTCCAACTTGTTGTTCTAGAGTTTGGCGGGATGGCAGTTTGCATTTCCTGGAAGACTGAATCTTCTTCTTCTTCTTGGCGGATTGCAAACAACGTTCAGGTGCATACCGCCACCTACTGGAGAAGACTGAATCTCCGACCTAGGACTACGCCCCCTGACCAATCAGTGACCACACTGTGCTGATGTCATAACTGGACCTTAGAGAACTGGACCTTTATACCTCAGTGAGGCAGGCACCAAAATAGGACCGGTTTCACGTGAACAGGACCTTGTGGGTACACCCCATAACTAGTTGTTAACTAGTTACGAACGAGCCTGAACGAGCGCGAACAGGACCTGTTGATAAGAGGCTTTGGTTGGATGGATGCTACATAATTTATATTAAAAAAAACTATAAGGTTAGTTTCATTAAAACTAGGGATGCACCAATCCACTTTTATTAAAAACTTTTGATCAGATCACGATACCTAAATCTGGATGTCGACCGATACCAATACTATTCCGATATAAATCATCATTATTGATTTCATATGAGGCTGTAATAATCTCCTCTCTACAGGCAAGTACAATTTGTACAATCATAATCATGCATGTCCAAAAACGCAACTTGAGGTAAGTTTTAATGCTGGATAAGTTTCAAAGTTAGAATTAAATCCTGCTAACACAAAGCTTGTTTTTATTCCTAGCTTTAAAGCCAGAGTCAGTCAGTCATAGAGTTTTACTGTCATACACACCACGTGTGGTACATGGGGTGGAATGAGATTATGTACACAGGGTCCCAGTTACATCCCACAACAAAATGTAAAAGAAAAACAGTAATAAGTTCTAAGATATGAATTAAGAAAAAACATCAACTAAATATACACTAAGCATTAATAGCATAAAAACAATACAGTATGCTGAAGTGGATATTAAAGTGATTAATGGCTTCAAACATCTGCTAAGTTCATGGCAAAAACCAACACAGACATGTTCCTGATTTTAGTATTTCACATCGCTTTATAATGTAGCTGTTTTGTTTTGTTTATTTATTTATTTTTAAATTTTAAATTATTTTATTTAATTTTTCCAGTTCATATGCTTTTTTATATTATCTACTGTTATACTGATAAATATGTCTGATACTGATAAATATAGGGCAGCATGGTGGCACAACTGGTAGAGCTGCTGCCTCTCAGCGAGAAGGTTGCCGGTTCAAATCCCAGTCCGGGGCCTTTCTGGGTGGAGTTTGCATGTTCTCCCCGTGCATGCATGGGTTTCCTCCGGGTACTCCGGTTTCCTCCCACAGACCAAAAAACATGCTTGTTAGGCTGATTGGTGACTCTAAATTGACCCTAGGTGTGAGTGTGAGAGTGGATGGTTGTTTGGTGTGAGTGAGACAGGTCCCTCTTGTAAATGAGTCCCCGTGACTCAACGAGGCTAGCCTGTATAAATAAAGGTTGAATGAATGAATGAATGTCCTGGAGGGTAAATGTAAACTATATCTTGGCTGCAAATATTCAATCAAGCAGCGAAGCAGGCAGTTTGATTTCAGTCAGCTGCACTCAGTCTGCTCCACCTCCGAGACGGACAGACTGAGCGCAGCTGACAGATATTAGACAGCCTGCTTCAGACTAAACGAGAGGAACACACCGCTGAAGCCAGGGAGCTTGAACGTCCAAAGTAAAACTAACTTTACAGCAGTGCCTGGTTAAACAATCCTTGTGCTCTTTAATGTGGTGCTTTTTCAGATGTTTATTAAGTTTGATGTATTGTAGGTCGCAACAGAGCTTTCTTCTCTTGGTACAGCGGCTCTGCAGACATTGCACGTTGCTGTCTTGTGGTGTTTAGTGTAAAACACTTCCACACAGCGGACATGTTAAGATGAAAAGTTGGTTTGCCGTTAAGGGCGAGATACACTCGAGCGTCCTCACGGTACGCCTATACGCAGCGTACGTACGCCAAGGCAAAAGCGTAGCCCCGCGTAGCCCCTCAGGGCATGTACGCGCAAAAGTATTTTTTTACTACGCATACGCGATCCGCGTGCGCGATACGCGGTGTCTGACCATAAACTTCCCGGCGCCGGACTGTTTTGTATGTTACACAAATGAAATAAATTCCCCTTCTTTATCGCTGATCGGGCCTTTTCTTTTGTTTTTTTGCCTAAAGTCAAGTAACCGCTTCTTCCTCCGTTCACTCGATGATTGAAATGAATGAATTCAGGTCCTACCTGGGTGCGCGATGTTTTAATATTCCCTGGTGGGCTGTGTGCTGCAGGAAAAGCGCTCCCTGTTATTATTTTTATTTCTGAGAGAACTTTTTATAACATATATAGTAGAAACACCGCATCAGAACACCGCAGAAGTCCAGCGAGCTGCTCATGTTAAAGGTTTCACTTTCAACTAGGTTTCACTTTTCAGCTGACTGAGCGCTGTCAATCAATTCAGTAGGCGTGTCAGCAAGTGACCAATCAGCGAGCTCAGTTGAGTCCCTGCGTGTGCTGCTGCTCATATTACAACAAGGAGAACGAGAGCGTTTGAAAGCTGATAGTTTCTTGAAGTATAGCAGCAAAAACATACGCACAAAATATGCGCGTATACGCGCGTATACGGAGTCTGCTTCAGTGTATCTCGGCCTTTAGCCACAGTGCTGCTCTCAGTCCTCATGTATTTACTCACATTTTAGCTGGCTTCAAACTATGAAATGAATTTCCTTCAGAAAATCCATTCCATAGTTTGATTCCCTGCCTTGCAGAGCAGCCGGCAGGGAATCACATGTGGAGATGTTTCAGCAGACATAGACATTCATCACGGATCAAAAATCTCTGCAGATTGTATCTGAAAAATCCGATAGGTAAATTATGCTGGTATAGGAGGCCGAGGCCAATACTGATACCAGATCAGCCCAATCCTTAATTAAAACACAATTAGTTCATCTGCATGAGAATTCTGTTAATTAACCCAGTAACTAACTGATTAATAATAATAATAATAATTAATTCAATTTATAACGCACTTTTCATTACTGAAAATCTCAAAGTGCTACACATATATTGAATGCTACACACATTCATAAACCGGTGGCGGCAGACTACCATGCAAGGTGCTTTCCAGTCCTACCGGGAGCAACTCAGGGTTAAGTGTCTTGCCCAAGGACACAACGACACATGGTGTCTCTCAGGAATTACATGAATAACATTTCAAGGGGTCTGACTGTTTGAAAAAAAAACAATTTGATTGGTTAGTGGGTTCTCTCCATATATTGTACAACCACTGAACCAGTATTTTAGGACCAACATCTATAGTCCAAATTATGATCTAATGTTTAATTAGTTTGTTTTTAAAGTATTCTTCAGAAATTAGGTGCAAATCATAGATTAGGAACTTGTTCAAAAATTGTTACAGAATATATTTTACAAAATCAAAATTAATTTTGGTTGGGTGTTAAAACACCAGTTGCATCTCATGGCCTATAAAAATTATTTTAATATTTTCTGGTAGAAAGTTTCCACTCCAGTGTGGATTCTCATGTGTCTGTTTAAATTTGCCTTCCGACTAAATCTTTGTCGACAAAGATCACATGGAAACGGCTTGTCTCCTGTGTGGACTCTCATACTGAGGAGTTGAGAAAGTGCAGGAGAGAACTGGATGATGGCATAAAGAAGGCCAAAGCCGCGTATGCACAGAGGATCGAGGGACAGTTCACCTCACATGATCCACGGAGCATGTGGCAGGGCATCAAATGCTTAACAGACTACAAGGGCAAAAGCAAACAATGCCCCAGGGACCCATCCCTGCCTGATGCCCTCAATAAGTTTTATGCACGTTTTGATGATCCAAACAGACCAACTAGCACCAGACTCACCTCATCACCAGACGAGGAGCACCTCAAAGTGACCGCAGCAGAAGTGAGAGGCAGTCTCAGAAGGATCAACCCTCATAAAGCTACGGGTCCAGACAACATCCCAGGGAAAGTTCTGAAGGAATGTGCGGACCAGCTCTGTGAGGTGCTGGCTGACATCTTCACCACCTCACTTGCACTGGAGTCAGTTCCCACCTGCCTGAAGACTGCCACCATCATCCCAGTCCCAAAAAGCTCCACAGTGACTGGTCTGAATGACTATAGACCGGTGGCCCTCACCCCGATAGTCGCTAAATGTTTTGAGAAACTGGTCATGTCCCACATCAAGACAGCCGTCAACATCAACGAGGACCCTCATCAATATGCATACCGTGAGAACCGATCAACAGAGGACGCCATCTCCTCCGTGGTCCACACTGCTCTCACCCACCTGGATCAGAAGGACTCATACGTGCGTCTGCTCTTTGTGGACTTCACATCTGCCTTCAACACCATGATCCCCCAAACTCTGATAGACAAACTATCCACACTTGGACTAAGCCCCTCTATTTGTAACTGGGTCTTAGACTTCTTAACAAACAGACCACAGTCCGTGAAGATCCACAACTTCTCCTCCTCCACCATCACCCTCAGCACTGGCTCTCCTCAGGGATGTGTGCTGAGCCCTCTTCTGTTTACTCTGCTCACATATGATTGTACAGCCACACATCCAGGCTGTCATATTGTTAAGTTTGCAGATGATACAGCTGTGGTGGGATGCATCACAGATAATGATGAATCCAGCTACAGACAGGAGGTGGAACATCTGGAGAGTTGGTGCAAAGAGAATAACCTTCACATGAATGTGAAGAAGACGAAGGAGATGATTGTGGACTTCAGAAGGAACAAACACACCCACACCCCACTGTATATAGGTGGATCTGCGGTGGAGGTGGTCTCCAGCTACAAATACCTGGGTGTACACATGAATGATAACCTCAGCTGGAGCAATAACACCACCAGCCTGATCAAGAAAGGTCATCAGAGACTCTACTTCCTCAGACGGCTGAGACGAGCCGGTCTGAGAAGCTCAGTCCTCACCTCGTTCTACAGGTGTGCAGTGGAGAGCGTCCTGTGCTCCAGCATCAACGTGTGGCATGGAGGCTGCACAGTTGCAGAGAGGAAAGCTCTACAAAGAGTGGTGAAGGCTGCACAGAAGTCTGTGGGAGTCAGTCTCCCCACCATCACAGACATTTACACCTCCAGATGCAGAAAAAGAGCCACCTGCATCATGAAAGACCTCACTCACCCAGCACACTCACTCTTTGCACCACTCCCCTCGGGACGGAGGTTGAGGAGCATCAAATGTAGAACCACTAGACTGAGGAACAGCTTCTACCCTGAGGCTGTCAGACTCATGAATAAATAAATAATAAGAATAAACACTGCAAAATGTCACATCATGCTGATGCTGATCTGTTTCTTGTTGCTGCGTTCATCTGTGACCATCTGCTCATGTTCGTGCTGCTGTTTATAATGATGTTTTTCTACTACATTAGGGCTTAGTGTATTACTAGCTGATGTCTCTCTTAGTTAATCCTAGATGTTATTATTGTTTTTCTCTTGCATTTGTTGTTGGATGTAACTGGGACCCTGTGTACATAATCTCGTTTTCAACACATGTACTACATGCGGTGCAAATGACAATAAATTCTCTCTGACTCTGACTCTGACTCTGATGTGTGAGTTTAAATTGTCCTTCCGACTAAAATTTTGTCCACAAAGATAACATTGAAACGGCTTGTCTCCTTTGTGGACTCATGTGTGAGTTTAAATGTGTCTTCTGACCAAATCTTTGTCCACAAAGATCACAAGGAAACGGCTTGTCGTCTCCTGTGTGGACACTCATGTGTGAGTTTAATTAGGTCTTCTGCCTAAATCTTTGTCCACAAAGTTCACAAGGAAATCGCTTGTCTCCTGCGTGGACTCTCATGTGTGAGTTTAAACTAGCCTTATGACCAAATCTTTGTCCACAAAGTTCACAAGGAAATGGCTTGTCTCCTGTGTGGACTCTCATGTGTGAGTTTAAACTAGCCTTATGACCAAATCTTTGTCCACAAAGTTCACAAGGAAATGGCTTGTCTCCTGTGTGGACTTTCATGTGTGTGTTTAAATTTGTCTTCTGACTAAATCTATGTCCACAAAGTTCACAAGGAAATGGCTTGTCTCCTGTGTGGGCTCTTATGTGTAGGTTTAAATGTGTCTTCCTACTGAATCTTTGTCCACAAAGTTCACAAATAAATGGCTTGTCTCCTGTGTGGACTCTCATATGTGAGTTTAAACTTCCCTTATGACTAAATCTATGTCCACAAAGTTCACAAGGAAATGGCTTGTCTCCTGTGTGGACTCTCATGTGTGAGTTTAATTTTGATTTGGAAATAAATCTTTTACCACAGTCATCACAGCTTATTGATTTTGGTCTTGCCTGGACCTTCCTGCGTGACTTTACATTTTTCTTCTCTCAAACACATTTCTTATTAAGCAGACATCTTGAAGACTTCACTCCTGAATGACTTGTCATGTTTCTTTGAAGAGTCCGGTTACTGACATACTGCTTACCACACTCAGAGCAGCTCAAAGATTTGTTGACAGTTTTTACTTCTGATTCAGGAGCCCTGCTCTCCTTCCAGTCTTTCATACTGTCTTCACGTTCTGATTCAGAGTCTGATGAGTTCTTTAGCAGAGAGTCAGGACTGTTCATTTCACCATCCTCTTCATTGTCCTCATTAACGTCAGTCTTTGAAGAGCTGGAACTGCCTTTGAGAGTCTTTAAATCTGGGTTCCTGGTAAGTTTTTTTTTTTAAATCCTCCTCACTCTTTAAAGAAACTGTAGTGACCTAAAATCTGATATCGGTCTCCTCCATATTAAGTTGGTCACCCACCAAACTGGTCTAAGGGTCTTTTCTTCCACTTTATGATAAGAGGCTCTGGGTCCTGCTGGTCAACATCAGGCCTTCAGTCTTGAGGAGCTTCTTCTTCTTAATCAGCTCTAAACAGAGGCAGGAACCACTGAAACACATGTACAATAAAGACAATGTTACTTCAACACACACACACACACGCGAACGCACGCACGCACGCACGCACACACACACACACACACACACACACACACTTTTACCCTCACAATCACCATCTTCTAGTGGTGTAACGGTACACTAAAATCACACTTCGGTTCAGTTAATTTTCGGTACAAAAAAAGGACAAAATAAAGACTTACAAAATGTTTATTTTGAAAATATGCCAAGTAAAAAATACATTTGTATAAAAATAAATAAAATTGACCCATTTGGGTGCTATTTTAAATAAACTGCACTTTTTACAATAAATAAACTATACTAACGATAATAAAAATCTTAATAAATATAATAACAGTCAAAACCAGAACAATGAGCAGCAACAGACTGTTTACAACATAGCTAATCAAGTTTAAAGTTTTTGTCCAAAAAGACCAACTTGTCAATATTTTCTGCCAAAAGCACAGATCTAGTTACAGTGAATATCTCCAGCGGTGGAAAAAATCATCTCAGTAACAACAGTAGCAGCAGTGTGGCTGTATTTGTCCTCGTTACTCACAATAACCTTTTCTTGGACCTGCTCCTCCAGGTGGGACAGGTCCCTGGAAAAGTTCAGAGTTCAGTCATCAAACACATCTTCTTAGTTGCAGGTGATCTGGTAACTTTCCCTGAAGAGGAAGAAGTCAGCTGCTATCTCTGTCCCAGACTGGAAATAAAACACAAGGAAGTAAAGAAAAAAAGTTAAGATTATAATTTTAAATTAAAAGGGTTAATTAGATAATAATAATAATAATAATAATAATAATAATAATAATAATAATAATAATAATAATAATAATGATAATAATAATCCCCTGATGCATGCTCAATAATCCAGGTAGAAAAATCCAAAAAAGCTAAGTCTGGTCCTCTGGACATTCAAAAAACAAAACAAAACAAAGCAAAAAAAAAACTGTAGAAACGTTTCGTCTTTCGTCCGAAAGACTTCCTCAGTCTGAGAAGCTGAGTTCAGCTCAGTCTTATAAATAGCACCCTCCCACAGTGGATCAACCAGTTGGCTGATGACAGCCGAAACCAGCTGCTCACATGATCAAGGAGGACCATCAGCCTGACGATGGATCGTTAACACCCTGATGGTTGTTTGCTATTCACAGAGGGCTGAGTGATACTAGCAATAACAGCATTGTAAGTGGGGGACAGTTGAACCCGGAGGCCTCCACCTCTGTTTAATGATGGACGGTTTCTTTTCACAAAGATGGCCTCCTTTACTCCTCTCTCAAACCATTGTTCCTCTCTATCAAGGATGTGAACATCTTCATCCCTGAAAGAGTGACCGCTGGCCTGGAGATGAGTGTAGACCGCAGAGTCCTGACCTGATGATGTTGATCTTCTGTGCTGGGCCATCCTTTTGGCCAGTGGCTGTTTAGTTTCCCCGATGTAAGACTGATCACAGCCCTCCTGACACTGAACAGCATACACAATATTACTCTGTTTGTGCCGGGGGACTGGATCTTTGGGATGAACCAGTCTTTGTCGTAATGTATTTTGGGGTTTAAAAGCCACTGGGACGTTGTGTTTAGAAAATAAACGTCTCAATGTCTCTGAAACTCCCGCAACATACGGAATGACCACTGGTCTGGGTCTGGGTTCCTTCTTTTCACCTGATGGCTGGCTGGAGTCCTGTTTGGGTTTCTTCTCTGCTTTCAGGAAGGCCCAGTTAGGATATCCACATTTCTCTAGAGCCTGTTTTGTGTGTGATTTCTCCTTCTGTCTGGCTGCTGAGTTAGTGGGGACGCTGTCTGCTCTGTGGTACAGAGTCCTGATGACTCCTAACTTGTGCTCCAGAGGGTGATGGGAGTCAAACTGTAAATACTGGTCTGTGTGTGTGGGTTTGCGGTACACCTCAGTTTGCAAATTTCCTCTATCAGAAACTGAGACCTCACAGTCCAAGAAAGCCAACCTGCCATTTTTTACATCTTCTCGTGTGAACTTGATATATTTATCCACAGAGTTGATGTGATCAGTGAAATGTTGGACTTCCTGAGATTTAATTTTAACCCAGGTGTCGTCAACATACCTGAACCAATGACTTGGTGGTCTCCCTGAAAAGGATGTCAAAGCTCTCTTTTCTACCTCCTCCATGTACAGGTTGGCAACAATAGGAGAAACTGGAGACCCCATTGCACACCCGGCAGCTCAGAACACCACATACAGAACACCATGGACTTTGTGGATAAGGTGAGGGATGTCATCATGGAGACCGATGTCAGATGTCACATCACTCTTTACGTGCATTCCTGTTGATGAAGCAGTAGAGGTGGTCTGTTTAAGGTTAAAATCAGACACCACTCTGAGCAACAGGACCACACTTTCCACAGAACAACTGTGTCAACTCTTGAAACTGTGCCTGCAGTCAACCTACTTCACATATGGGGAGCAATATTATAGGCAGAAACATGGGTGTGCTATGGGGTCTCCAGTTTCTCCTATTGTTGCCAACCTGTACATGGAGGAGGTAGAAAAGAGAGCCTTGACATCCTTTTCAGGGAGACCACCAAGTCATTGGTTCAGGTATGTTGATGACACCTGGGTTAAAATTAAATCTCAGGAAGTCCAACATTTCACTGATCACATCAACTCTGTGGATAAATATATCAAGTTCACACGAGAAGATGTAAAAAATGGCTTCTTGTGAGCCAGATGTTGATGAACCATGTGGGCTTCTTGTGAGCCAGATGTTGATGAAACATGTGGGCTTCTTGTGAGCCAGATGTTGATGAAACATGTGGGCTTCTTGTGAGCCAGATGTTGATGAACCATGTGGGCTTCTTGTGAGCCAGATGTTGATGAACCATGTGGGCTTCTTGTGAGCCAGATGTTGATGAACCATGTGGGCTTCTTGTGAGCCAGATGTTGATGAACCATGTGGGCTTCTTGTGAGCCAGATGTTGATGAACCATGTGGGCTTCTTGTGAGCCAGATGTTGATGAACCATGTGGGCTTCTTGTGAGCCAGATGTTGATGAACCATGTGGGCTTCTTGTGAGCCAGATGTTGATGAACCATGTGGGCTTCTTGTGAGCCAGATGTTGATGAACCATGTGGGCTTCTTGTGAGCCAGATGTTGATGAACCATGTGGGCTTCTTGTGAGCCAGATGTTGATGAACCATGTGGGCTTCTTGTGAGCCAGATGTTGATGAACCATGTGGGCTTCTTGTGAGCCAGATGTTGATGAACCATGTGGGCTTCTTGTGAGCCAGATGTTGATGAACCATGTGGGCTTCTTGTGAGCCAGATGTTGATGAACCATGTGGGCTTCTTGTGAGCCAGATGTTGATGAACCATGTGGGCTTCTTGTGAGCCAGATGTTGATGAACCATGTGGGCTTCTTGTGAGCCAGATGTTGATGAACCATGTGGGCTTCTTGTGAGCCAGATGTTGATGAACCATGTGGGCTTCTTGTGAGCCAGATGTTGATGAACCATGTGGGCTTCTTGTGAGCCAGATGTTGATGAACCATGTGGGCTTCTTGTGAGCCAGATGTTGATGAACCATGTGGGCTTCTTGTGAGCCAGATGTTGATGAACCATGTGGGCTTCTTGTGAGCCAGATGTTGATGAACCATGTGGGCTTCTTGTGAGCCAGATGTTGATGAACCATGTGGGCTTCTTGTGAGCCAGATGTTGATGAACCATGTGGGCTTCTTGTGAGCCAGATGTTGATGAACCATGTGGGCTTCTTGTGAGCCAGATGTTGATGAACCATGTGGGCTTCTTGTGAGCCAGATGTTGATGAACCATGTGGGCTTCTTGTGAGCCAGATGTTGATGAACCATGTGGGCTTCTTGTGAGCCAGATGTTGATGAACCATGTGGGCTTCTTGTGAGCCAGATGTTGATGAACCATGTGGGCTTCTTGTGAGCCAGATGTTGATGAACCATGTGGGCTTCTTGTGAGCCAGATGTTGATGAACCATGTGGGCTTCTTGTGAGCCAGATGTTGATGAACCATGTGGGCTTCTTGTGAGCCAGATGTTGATGAACCATGTGGGCTTCTTGTGAGCCAGATGTTGATGAACCATGTGGGCTTCTTGTGAGCCAGATGTTGATGAACCATGTGGGCTTCTTGTGAGCCAGATGTTGATGAACCATGTGGGCTTCTTGTGAGCCAGATGTTGATGAACCATGTGGGCTTCTTGTGAGCCAGATGTTGATGAACCATGTGGGCTTCTTGTGAGCCAGATGTTGATGAACCATGTGGGCTTCTTGTGAGCCAGATGTTGATGAACCATGTGGGCTTCTTGTGAGCCAGATGTTGATGAACCATGTGGGCTTCTTGTGAGCCAGATGTTGATGAACCATGTGGGCTTCTTGTGAGCCAGATGTTGATGAACCATGTGGGCTTCTTGTGAGCCAGATGTTGATGAACCATGTGGGCTTCTTGTGAGCCAGATGTTGATGAACCATGTGGGCTTCTTGTGAGCCAGATGTTGATGAACCATGTGGGCTTCTTGTGAGCCAGATGTTGATGAACCATGTGGGCTTCTTGTGAGCCAGATGTTGATGAACCATGTGGGCTTCTTGTGAGCCAGATGTTGATGAACCATGTGGGCTTCTTGTGAGCCAGATGTTGATGAACCATGTGGGCTTCTTGTGAGCCAGATGTTGATGAACCATGTGGGCTTCTTGTGAGCCAGATGTTGATGAACCATGTGGGCTTCTTGTGAGCCAGATGTTGATGAACCATGTGGGCTTCTTGTGAGCCAGATGTTGATGAACCATGTGGGCTTCTTGTGAGCCAGATGTTGATGAACCATGTGGGCTTCTTGTGAGCCAGATGTTGATGAACCATGTGGGCTTCTTGTGAGCCAGATGTTGATGAACCATGTGGGCTTCTTGTGAGCCAGATGTTGATGAACCATGTGGGCTTCTTGTGAGCCAGATGTTGATGAACCATGTGGGCTTCTTGTGAGCCAGATGTTGATGAACCATGTGGGCTTCTTGTGAGCCAGATGTTGATGAACCATGTGGGCTTCTTGTGAGCCAGATGTTGATGAACCATGTGGGCTTCTTGTGAGCCAGATGTTGATGAACCATGTGGGCTTCTTGTGAGCCAGATGTTGATGAACCATGTGGGCTTCTTGTGAGCCAGATGTTGATGAACCATGTGGGCTTCTTGTGAGCCAGATGTTGATGAACCATGTGGGCTTCTTGTGAGCCAGATGTTGATGAACCATGTGGGCTTCTTGTGAGCCAGATGTTGATGAACCATGTGGGCTTCTTGTGAGCCAGATGTTGATGAACCATGTGGGCTTCTTGTGAGCCAGATGTTGATGAACCATGTGGGCTTCTTGTGAGCCAGATGTTGATGAACCATGTGGGCTTCTTGTGAGCCAGATGTTGATGAACCATGTGGGCTTCTTGTGAGCCAGATGTTGATGAACCATGTGGGCTTCTTGTGAGCCAGATGTTGATGAACCATGTGGGCTTCTTGTGAGCCAGATGTTGATGAACCATGTGGGCTTCTTGTGAGCCAGATGTTGATGAACCATGTGGGCTTCTTGTGAGCCAGATGTTGATGAACCATGTGGGCTTCTTGTGAGCCAGATGTTGATGAACCATGTGGGCTTCTTGTGAGCCAGATGTTGATGAACCATGTGGGCTTCTTGTGAGCCAGATGTTGATGAACCATGTGGGCTTCTTGTGAGCCAGATGTTGATGAACCATGTGGGCTTCTTGTGAGCCAGATGTTGATGAACCATGTGGGCTTCTTGTGAGCCAGATGTTGATGAACCATGTGGGCTTCTTGTGAGCCAGATGTTGATGAACCATGTGGGCTTCTTGTGAGCCAGATGTTGATGAACCATGTGGGCTTCTTGTGAGCCAGATGTTGATGAACCATGTGGGCTTCTTGTGAGCCAGATGTTGATGAACCATGTGGGCTTCTTGTGAGCCAGATGTTGATGAACCATGTGGGCTTCTTGTGAGCCAGATGTTGATGAACCATGTGGGCTTCTTGTGAGCCAGATGTTGATGAACCATGTGGGCTTCTTGTGAGCCAGATGTTGATGAACCATGTGGGCTTCTTGTGAGCCAGATGTTGATGAACCATGTGGGCTTCTTGTGAGCCAGATGTTGATGAACCATGTGGGCTTCTTGTGAGCCAGATGTTGATGAACCATGTGGGCTTCTTGTGAGCCAGATGTTGATGAACCATGTGGGCTTCTTGTGAGCCAGATGTTGATGAACCATGTGGGCTTCTTGTGAGCCAGATGTTGATGAACCATGTGGGCTTCTTGTGAGCCAGATGTTGATGAACCATGTGGGCTTCTTGTGAGCCAGATGTTGATGAACCATGTGGGCTTCTTGTGAGCCAGATGTTGATGAACCATGTGGGCTTCTTGTGAGCCAGATGTTGATGAACCATGTGGGCTTCTTGTGAGCCAGATGTTGATGAACCATGTGGGCTTCTTGTGAGCCAGATGTTGATGAACCATGTGGGCTTCTTGTGAGCCAGATGTTGATGAACCATGTGGGCTTCTTGTGAGCCAGATGTTGATGAACCATGTGGGCTTCTTGTGAGCCAGATGTTGATGAACCATGTGGGCTTCTTGTGAGCCAGATGTTGATGAACCATGTGGGCTTCTTGTGAGCCAGATGTTGATGAACCATGTGGGCTTCTTGTGAGCCAGATGTTGATGAACCATGTGGGCTTCTTGTGAGCCAGATGTTGATGAACCATGTGGGCTTCTTGTGAGCCAGATGTTGATGAACCATGTGGGCTTCTTGTGAGCCAGATGTTGATGAACCATGTGGGCTTCTTGTGAGCCAGATGTTGATGAACCATGTGGGCTTCTTGTGAGCCAGATGTTGATGAACCATGTGGGCTTCTTGTGAGCCAGATGTTGATGAACCATGTGGGCTTCTTGTGAGCCAGATGTTGATGAACCATGTGGGCTTCTTGTGAGCCAGATGTTGATGAACCATGTGGGCTTCTTGTGAGCCAGATGTTGAGGAGTTCAAAGGAACATCTTCCTGGATGTCTTCTTCCCTGACCTCTGACCTCTTCTTGGTGCTGTGAGGGGTGTTAGTGGAATGTTTGGAGCTGAGATACGGAGCAGGTTCTGTGAACAGAACTCACCAGAACCAAGGTTTGGGAGTGTGCAGCCAGATGTTGATGAGTCCACTCTGTCCACAGTGTTGGACGTGTCTCCATCCACTGGTGTTTGTTCTGGACGGCCCACTGGAGCAGGACCAGAGGCTTTCTGCTACTAAGACAACACTTTACACACACGAGGCTCTGAATGTTAGAAACCCTCTGACTAGAATACACTTCTTCTGTGTGAGCTTTGAGCTCAAACTGTGAATTTAATTCAAACTGGAGACCAGTCCACCTCCCAGCAGCACCACTGTTGGACTGGATTCTACAGGTGGACCTAAGAAACTGGACCTTCAAATGCCTGTGACATGCACGAACACAAAAAGAGGAAGAACATGTTAATATAGAATAAATTCTGCATAATATCCATGAATTAGTTCCATGGCATGGCCGGAGTGAAACAGGAAGTGACAACAAAGAGGAAGAAGTCTTTCAAAATCTTTGTTTCTACAAGATGTGACTCTTCTTCATCTTTCTTTAATAGTGACTGTGAATAATGTAAAGAAACATCAGACTCTGTGCTCCTGTCTGTGTTAGCTGTTGTAGCAATGATGTGTTTCCATGCAGGCGTTGTCATCTCTCCGTTCCTGCACATGCAAATATCTCCACAACTGTTCATGTGAGCTGCGTGAATTGATTCTGCCATACATCAGTAATGTTCTCTTTCCATGAACGCTTTAGTGTTTATCATGAAAACTGGATGTGACAGGAACTTGAAGAGAATTGATCCTGTTTCCATTAGAAAGACTCTCAGACACAGAAGCCCACAACCAGAAATAAAACATGATGTCATGTGTGTTCATGTCAAACTGACTGAAATGTGATCAAACTATTGATTTATTCATGAAGCTTTATTTAAGCAGGCAAACCCCGTTGAGAGCACACATCTCTCTGCATGCTCCTCCTGGGCCTGAAGGCAGCCTAACATGCATGTTTTTGAACATGTGAGCCTAACATGCATGTTTTTGAACATGTGAGCCTAACATGCATGTTTTTGAACATGTGAGCTGAAGTGAATAGTGTGCAGCTTCCAACAGGATGGAGGAGAAGAGAAGAAGGAAGACTTAGAGCTCCTGCTGAGGGAGCACTGGACGAGAGCTCACTCTGAAGAGTTCACAAACACCAGCCAACATGCATAGTTGGGCCCCACATGGGGTTATTGTGGGCTAGTTGGGTAATGAGTGGGCATGGGATTTATCTGGGCTAACTGCATGAGACCCATATGGTTATCCCATAAAGGAACCCATTTTGTGAGCCCTGTTGGGCTAAATATATGGGTCCTATACAGGATTAATGTGGGCTAACTGGCAATGGGACAGAAATGGGCAATTTTATATGGGACCCATGTGGTTTTAGTATAATGGGCCCAGCATGGGAAGCCCATGTGGGCAGACTGTATTTATCCCAAGTGGTATCAATGTGGGCTCACCTTACATGGGTTCAACCTGGGCATGGATATATAGGGCCCATTACATTTTTATGTGGGCTAACTGGGAATGGGACATAAATGGGCATTATTATATGGGACCCATGTGGTTTTAGTATAATGGGCCCAGCATGGGAAGCCCATGTGGGCTAACTGTATTTATCCCAAGTGGTATCAATGTGGGCTCACCTTACATGGGTTCAACCTGGGCATGGATATATAGGGCCCACTACATTTTTATGTGGGCTAACTGGGATTGGGACAGAAATGGGCAATATTATAAGGGACCCATGTGGTTTTGGTATAATGGGCCCAGCATGGGAAGCCCATGTGGGCTAACTGTATTTATCCCAAGTGGTATAAATGTGGGATCACCTTACATGGGTTCAACCTGGGCATGGTTATATAGGGCCCAATACATTTTTATGTGGGCTAACTGGGAATGGGACAGAAATGGGCATCATTATATGGGACCCATGTGGTTTTGGTATAATGGGCCCAGCATTGGAAGCCCATGTGGGCTAACTGTATTTATCCCAAGTGGTATAAATGTGAGATCACCTTACATGGGTTCAACCTGGGCATGGATATATAGGGCCCACTACATTTTTATGTGGGCTAACTGGGAATGGGACAGAAATGGGCAATATTATATGGGACCCATGTGGTTTCGGTATAATGGGCCCAGCATGGGAAGCCCATGTGGGCTAACTGTATTTACCCCAAGTGGTATAAGAGTGGGCCGACCTTACATGGGTTGAACCTGGGCATAGATATATAGGCCCCAGTTTAATTTTATTTGGGCTAACTGGGAATGGGACAGATATATGCATCAGTATATGGGACCCATGTGATTTTAGTATAATGTGCTCAGCATGGGAAGCCCATGTGGGCTAACTGTATTCATCCCAAGTGGTATAAATGTGGGATCACCTTACATGGGTTCAACCTGGGCATGGATATATAGGGCCCAGTACATTTTTATGTGGGCTAACTGGGAATGGGACAGAAATGGTCATCATTATATGGGACCCATGTGGTTTTAGTATAATGGTCACAGTATGGGAAGCCCATGTGTGCTAACTATATTGACCCCAAGTGGGATAAGTGTTGTATAACCTTACATGGGTTCAGCCTTGGCATGGATATACAGGCCCCAGTTCATTTTTATGTGGGCTAACTTGGAATGGGACAGAAATGGACATCATTATATGGGACCCATGTGGTTTTGGTATAATGGGCCCGGCATGGGAAGCCCATGTGGGCTAACTGTATTTACCCCAAGTGGGCTAAATGTGGGATGATCTTACATGGCTTCAACCTGGGCATATATATAGGTCCCAGCTCATTTTTTTATGTGGGCTAACTGGGAATGGGACACACATGTGCATCAGTATATAGGACCCATGTGATTTTAGTATAATGTGCCCAGCATGGGCTGCCCATGTGGGCTAACTGTATTTATCTAGCCTGGTTAAAACCAGACCCTTGTACTTCACTTCGCTTTGTACTAGGGTCTGGCATTTCTCCCATAGACAAGGATATCTCTGGTAGATTTTTGACCGGACCAATCAGAGAGCAGAAGGCGGAGTTTTGAACGACGTCGACTGACGTCGTCATTCAAAATGGCTGCCGCCACGAAGGAATTTTCAATAAAACAAGGTAAAAAACTATTATTTCTCTGCTGAGAAAAATATATTTCTTAGCTGACGTTATATCAGAAGTGTTCCTGAGCAATCAGAGAGCAGAAGGCGGAGTTTTGAACGATGTCGACTGACGTCGTCATTCAAAATGGCTGCCGCCACGAAGGAATTTTCAATAAAACAAGGTAAAAAACTATTATTTCTCTGCTGATAAAAAATATATTTCTTAGCTGACGTTATATCAGAAGTGCTCCTGAGCTTAACAGTTCCTAAATCAATTCACGAAATGGTCAAATTTGCTGGATTTAAATAGTTTCGGTTTGACATTTTCCAAACAGCCTCGGGTGCGCTACGAAAATAAATGATAAAAAATCGAATTTTATCTCAAATGTTTCATCTAGGCCAACAGTCAGTAAATTAGAGCCATATAATTACACACTGGTGGCAGAAAAAATATCCACCGAGTGGTTTCTGAGCAATTTATCTGAATAGCCTGGCCTCGCCAGGCTAAACTAACAAAACTCCACCTTCTGTTCTCTGATTGGTCCATTCAAAAATCTGCCGGAGAAATCGTTGTCTATGGGACAAGTCCCAGACCCTAGTACAAAGCGAAGTGAAGTACAAGGGTCTGGTTTTAACCAGGCTAGTATTTATCCCAAGTGGTATAAATGTGGGATCAACAGATACAGATTTAAACTGTACATTGAATTTACATTTATAAATTCAATGTATATTTTAAATCTGTATCTGTTGATCAAAACCAACAAGAATTACAACTCATAGTGCCACAATCAAAAACTAAACTAAAAAACAGGAAGTGAACCGTGTTGATTTCCCATCATGCTTAGCGGTATATTAGTGTTCAATTATAGTTTAAATCTGTATCCGTTGATCAAAGCCAACAAGAATTACAACTCATAGTGCCACAATCAAAAACGGGGAGTGGACTATGTTGATTTCCCATAATGTTTAGCAGTATTTTAGTGTTCCGGGCTGCACCATGAGTCAGAAGGACATCTGTGTTATAGAACTGCCTCTTGTTAAAGATTGGGTATTATCTGTTGTGAGGCTCAGAGTGTTCTTTGAGTGTAACTCACACAATGTTAAGACAGAAGTCACAGAGTATGGTGCAATATACGTGCTCTCGGCAGGTTGGATCGGAAAATCCGACACATAAATTATGCTGGTAAGAACACACATGGGTCTGTAATGAGCCTCATGTAAATTAACCATCTGGGAACCACTGAAAGCCCAGACAGTGCCCATTATAGTCTATCCGGGCAAACCCACGTGGGGCCACCATGGAAACTGTGGACAAACCCACTTATAACCCATATTTTTAGCCCAGTTGGGACCCAGTTTAGTCTCAGGTAGATATTCTTCAAGGCACACACATGGGTTTTACATGGGTCTCATTTAAGTTAAACATCTGGGTCCCACTGAAAGCCCAGTCAGGGCCCATTAAAATCTATCTGGGCCAACCCATGTGGGGCCACCATGGAAACCGTGGACAAACCCACTTATTACCCATATTTTTAGCCCAGTTGGGACCCAGTTTAGTCCCAGGTAGATATTCTTCAAGGTACACACATGGGTTTTACATGGGTCTCATTTAAGTTAAACATATGGGTCCCACTGAAAACCCAGTCAGGGCCCATTAAAATCTATCTGGGCCAACCCATGTGGGGCCACCATGGAAACCGTGGACAAAACCTTTTGGGGCCCATGTTTTTTGCACATATGTATACCATATGGGGCCCACCTGTGCATGCTGGCTGGGGATCCTTTCCTCCTGTCACATCAATCAAGTGATGCAGCACATGCAGAGAGCTGCTGTCACTTGTGGCAGTGACATGAAGAAAAGTGAGCGAGACATTTTCTTCTAAACAACATCACTTCATCATTCTCCTTTCTGGCAGCAGTAAAGAGAAGCAGGTGAAGTGTGAGAAAATAAATCAACATCAAGTTATAAAGTTTTATTTTCTTCTTTACTTCTTAAATGCTGACATAAGTGGAGCTCAGGAACTGTTTGGTTCCTCCTCATGCATGTCATGTTGTGGAATGATGAGAATCAAACTCTTGAACTCTTGAGACTTGCAACAAAGGACTGGGAGCAGAGCAGCTGCACATGTTCAGGTTGTGCAGCTGCTCTTGGAGACTGAGAACATGTGAGAACCTTTAGTTTCTGTTCTACATGCATCACTTTGATGCTTCCATCAACTTAGAGACAAATAAAGAGGATTCAAACCTAAAGATTCACATCAACAAGGGACAAACACCTCTGCTGTGTTACTATGAACTGTTTAGCACCACCACCACCAAAGTCTGGCACTCATATTAGCCTGCCTGTGTGTCTGTTAGTAAAATATCTCATGTACCAGTAAATGTAATCAAACTGTCAGAAAGTAATTGAATGTACACGTACAACAGATTAAATGTAGGAGTTAATCTGATAATTGAGATTAGAAAACACAAACATGGCTACAACTGAGTCAGTTTTACAGATGTTGACAGTCTGACAGCAAAGTGCTCCGTTAGCAAAATATGGAACAATAAGATATTTCACATTAGATGCAGTCCATCGTTCTACACAGAAAAAGATTATTCACAAGTGGAAATGATTTAAGGTGGTTGACAATCTTCCTAAGAATAAACACCCCAAGAAATTCACCCTGAAGGTCAGACTGTGCAATGCTCAGAGAAATTGTCACAAAGGAAACTCAAAGGTCATGACAGGACAGAGTTTTCTCTCTTAAAACAACATGGCAACACAACAGATGAGGAAAGTTTCATGTGAAGGAACAGGTACAGTTCACCGACCCGCTGTCATCAAGTTGTTTGGAACATGTTGCCAGTGATCAAGTTGTTTGGAACATGTTGCCAGTGATCAAGTTGTTTGGAACATGTTGCCAGTGATCAAGTTGTTTGGAACATGTTGCCAGTGATCAAGTTGTTTGGAACATGTTGCCAGTGATCAAGTTGTTTGGAACATGTTGCCAGTGATCAAGTTGTTTGGAACATGTTGCCAGTGATCAAGTTGTTTGGAACATGTTGCCAGTGATCAAGTTGTTTGGAACATGTTGCCAGTGATCAAGTTGTTTGGAACATGTTGCCAGTGATCAAGTTGTTTGGAACATGTTGCCAGTGATCAAGTTGTTTGGAACATGTTGCCAGTGATCAAGTTGTTTGGAACATGTTGCCAGTGATCAAGTTGTTTGGAACATGTTGCCAGTGATCAAGTTGTTTGGAACATGTTGCCAGTGATCAAGTTGTTTGGAACATGTTGCCAGTGATCAAGTTGTTTGGAACATGTTGCCAGTGATCAAGTTGTTTGGAACATGTTGCCAGTGATCAAGTTGTTTGGAACATGTTGCCAGTGATCAAGTTGTTTGGAACATGTTGCCAGTGATCAAGTTGTTTGGAACATGTTGCCAGTGATCAAGTTGTTTGGAACATGTTGCCAGTGATCAAGTTGTTTGGAACATGTTGCCAGTGATCAAGTTGTTTGGAACATGTTGCCAGTGATCAAGTTGTTTGGAACATGTTGCCAGTGATCAAGTTGTTTGGAACATGTTGCCAGTGATCAAGTTGTTTGGAACATGTTGCCAGTGATCAAGTTGTTTGGAACATGTTGCCAGTGATCAAGTTGTTTGGAACATGTTGCCAGTGATCAAGTTGTTTGGAACATGTTGCCAGTGATCAAGTTGTTTGGAACATGTTGCCAGTGATCAAGTTGTTTGGAACATGTTGCCAGTGATCAAGTTGTTTGGAACATGTTGCCAGTGATCAAGTTGTTTGGAACATGTTGCCAGTGATCAAGTTGTTTGGAACATGTTGCCAGTGATCAAGTTGTTTGGAACATGTTGCCAGTGATCAAGTTGTTTGGAACATGTTGCCAGTGATCAAGTTGTTTGGAACATGTTGCCAGTGATCAAGTTGTTTGGAACATGTTGCCAGTGATCAAGTTGTTTGGAACATGTTGCCAGTGATCAAGTTGTTTGGAACATGTTGCCAGTGATCAAGTTGTTTGGAACATGTTGCCAGTGCATCAAGTTGTTTGGAACATGTTGCCAGTGATCAAGTTGTTTGGAACATGTTGCCAGTGATCAAGTTGTTTGGAACATGTTGCCAGTGATCAAGTTGTTTGGAACATGTTGCCAGTGATCCCAGCAGACACTTCTGATAGTCTCATTTGGGGCGTCATATTTTTGGTCCTGTAGACTCATTTGGCTGGATTTAGCTCATTGATACGATCACTGCTAACACTTGACCTGACATGACAGCAGAGCTGCAGTGAAACCTGTCGAGTCCAGCTGTGCAGATGTTTGGGGGCGGAGCTGCAGGATCACTTAGCCCAGGGGCCTACCAGCTGGTTAAGAAGCACTAAAGCAGGAGTTCACAACCACCGGGCAGGTCACCAGTTCCGGGCCTTGGATCATTTGATACCTTGCCACCTAAAAAGTGTATAAAGTTTTATTTTTTTAGTTCTTAGTCTGCATGGTATTTTATTTTGAAAATCAATCACGTTCATCTGTCCAGTTTTCACGGTTTGTCTCAGTCGCTGTTATTTACTTGCAGTGTTAAGCTGTCTACATAACTTCATCAAAAATGAGTAAAAAACAAATGTTGCTGAAGAACTTTAAATAAGGGAAAAGGCCTAAAGATGAGAGAGCAGAAATGAGTGTTTAATTGTTTTTATTGTTTTATGTAAATCCTCTGCTGCTCAACAATCCAGCAGCTTGACCTGCAGGAAGAGCGGCCTCAGCAGCAACACGTCAGACACGTTGCAGTTTCTGCCCACTCAGCAATCAGGACCTGCAGGAACTTGATGTCACAGTGAACCCACTTGAAACTGACGCAACAAGAGAGAAACTGCATGAAAGAACAGGAATTAGTGTTTGATCAAACTGCAAACAGTGACGTGTCCAAACGTCACATTCAAACTTCAGGATGTTTAGCAAACAGGTTCCAAAGTGCATGTTTAAACAGTGACAGCAAACATCTGTCCAGCAGTTTGATCAACTGTTTGACACAAGACAAATGTTCATTGTTGGAATTCATTCATTTGGGAACTCTGGTGAAAAGTAGTAAAAAAAAGAGAGACTGTAGTGAAATGTGTTGATGTGACCTGCAGCTCCCGACAACAAGAGAAGCAGCTTGTGGATCTGCTGCAGGTCTGTCCTGCAAGACAGACGTCCCCAACCCTGGTCCTCATGGTCCACTGTCCTGCAAGACAGATGTCCCCAACCCTGGTCCTCATGGTCCACTGTCCTGCAAGACAGACGTCCCCAACCCTGGTCCTCATGGTCCACTGTCCTGCAAGACAGATGTCCCCAACCCTGGTCCTCATGGTCCACTGTCCTGCAAGACAGACGTCCCCAACCCTGGTCCTCATGGTCCACTGTCCTGCAGGTTTTATCTGATTTCCTGCTTCAACACACCTGATTCAAATCATTGAATGACCCACTCAGAATGTCATCAAGTTCAGCAGAAGCTGTAGACGACTCGATCATGTCAGTCAGATGTGTTGAAGCAGGGAAACATCTAAAACATGTGGGACAGTGGACCATGAGGACATTACTGCTCTGTCCTGTAGGACATTACTGCTCTGTCCTGTAGGACATTACTGCTCTGTCCTGTAGGACATTACTGCTCTGTCCTGTAGGACATTACTGCTCTGTCCTGTAGGACATTACTGCTCTGTCCTGTAGGACATTACTGCTCTGTCCTGTAGGACATTACTGCTCTGTCCTGTAGGACATTAGTGGTGCTGCTGATGGATGCTTCTTGGTCTCCTCTTCATTACAGACAACTTTTAAATATCACCTGGTTCTTTTGTTGGTGTAGATTTATTTAGTTAAATGTAACAATAAACCTCATTTACTCTCAAAAGAAACTCTGATTTGTCTGATTCAGATGATTTAGATGATTTTTCAGTGGTTTATTAAACATTTCTTGCAGTCTCCTCCACAGGATTCTTTCTGTAGATCTGAACCAGGATCAGTTCTATGTGTGAACTGATGTCAACAAGAAGAACTGGCTGGTGTTGGTAGAGATGAAGTTTGTCTTCATTAATGTTTAGTTTGTTGGATAGAAATCATCCAGATGTAAAGCAACAACATCTGGCCAGAGGCAGGTAGGTCTATGAAATGTAGAAGAATTATTTCCACTCTCCATGCTCATGAATCAGACTTCCATTTAAAGGATTCAACTCTGAAACCTTCTAATGTTCTTTAGTTCAGACGTCACCTGAAGGCAGCACAGCTCTAAATTGATCATTTAGTTTACAGCCACGTTTCATTTGGTCACGTTTGATCTGTCTTATTCACTACAGTCACACACCAACATTTACAATAGAAGAGAATAGAAACAGCCTTTATTGTCCCACAGATGGAAATTCAAGTGTAACAGCAGCAACAGATAAAAAGGTTCACACAAAAAGTTCCTGAAATGGTAAAAACAATATATAAAGAAATAAGATAAACATTATTCAATATGTATTAGAACAATGAGAATGGCAGACTATTGACAGTATTACAGGCAGAGTGTGTGTTTTAGCAGAGGTCAGCATGTATTTAATACTTATAGAGTTTGTTGGAGCAGTGATGGTTGTAGAGGCTAACAGCTGCTGGAGGAAAGAGCTGCAGTAACGCTCCTTTAGGATGCAGTCATTCAACCTTTATTTATACAGGCTAGCCTCGTTGAGTCACGGGGACTCATTTACAAGAGGGACCTGTCTCACTCACACCAAACAACCATCCACTCTCACACTCACACCTAGGGTCAATTTAGAGTCACCAATCAGCCTAACAAGTATGTTTTTTGGTCTGTGGGAGGAAACCGGAGTACCCGGAGGAAACCCACGCATGCACGGGGAGAACATGCAAACTCCACCCAGAAAGGCCCCGGACCGGGATTTGAACCGGCAACCTTCTCGCTGAGAGGCAGCAGCTCTACCAGTTGTGCCACCGTGCTGTCACAGTTGTGTCATCTGTCACTGAAGGAGCTCTGCAGTTCAGCAACAGCTTCATGCATGGGCTGGGACACGTTGTCCATCAATGATGTTATTTTAGCTAGAGTCCTTCTGTCTCCCTGTATTTAGCTCTTTCAGAGATGATTTGGTTCTTAATATTTGACAAATCAGCTTTGCGTTTAAATATTTTTGTCTCTGAAGTCAGACCAGATTATTATATTCTGGAAGACGTGTTCATGTTCTACAAGGAAAAGATAAAAAATATATATTTTTAAAATAGTTTAAAAATTTGTACTTTATACCTTTTTTCTGAACCATTTTGTCCTTGGTGTCCTCAGGCTTCTGTGAGTAGCAAGTCTGACCTAAAACATTTGATTGTTATAATGATGATTGATTGTTATAATGATGATTGATTGTTATGATGATGATTGATTGTTATAATGATGATTGATTGTTTTGGACAGATGAGTCCTTTTGCTCGTGTTAAAAGTTTCTGAGATTCCAACAGGAGGTTGACTTGAAACACAGCAATGAAGATTACTTATGGCTGCTTCACATCTGCCTTCACATCTGCTCTGGAGCTCATTTACAGCTCAGTGCTGCCACCTGCTGGATCCACTCACAAACTATATACTGTACAGGAACATCTGCAAACATCTGGCTTCAGCATCCAGCTTATCTCTGCACTCTGAGTTCACATTTCACTCTTTTGATCCATCAGCATCATTTTTAGGACTTCTTCTCATTTGCTCATGTTCCATCACATGACCTGACTGAGGACTTTCCTTTCACTCAGACATGGACAAAACATGATCACCCTTTCATTCATGTCCACTAACAGGACCTGCTGCTTCTTTGTTTGTTTGTTTGTGTAAACAATGCTGCAGGTAAATAAATTGCTCGTTGGAACTAATAAAGTCGTCTGATAGTTGGATTAAATGACAAAACACAAAACAAAGTAAAGATTTCACAAACATGAACTAAATTCAATGTTTTCTTGAAATGATTGGACTTTATAGCTCATTAAATGTAATTATCAGTGAGTTGTAAAACGTGCACGTTATGACACATATGATGTGACTCAGATCAAAGTCAAGTTTTTTGGACTAACAGAACTCTTTCAAGTGGATTCACAGTGACAGATGTTCAGTGTGAGGAGGAAGATCTGCAGCTGGATCTCAGCACGTTTGATCCACAGGAAGAACTCTTGTGGTTCTGAAAAGACCTCCAGCTTCAGAACACAACTTCTCTCACTTTGTGGCTGAACTCATCCAAAGCTAACCAGCATGCTAACGTTAGCCACAGTAGAGCTGAACTTTAGCTGCTGAGTGTTTTCTTCAGCTGTTTTCTCTCCTTTCTGTTCACAGGTTCAGTGTGTTTGCTGTGAGACAGATTAAATGAGATTAGCAGTGAGATTATTTACCACAACCTCTGAAGCCCCGAGGGGTTTCCATGAAGTCCCTGCTGGAAAACAACGTGCACAAATAAGATGGAGTGTTTCTCAGCAACTACAAACTCTGCTTCAATGATCCTGGTGTGAACATGAAGAGAACATCTGGGAGAGTTCATCAGAAGTGTGAGCATCACAACAGCTGCTGATGTTTCACACAAAATGAGGATGAACAGAGAAAAAAAGAGTTTTTATTCCCTCGTCTGAAGTTGATTTTATTTACAGAGTAAATAACTCCTTTGAAGATATGATGAAGAAGGTTCAAACTCTTGGAAAGCACAAATCCACATGTGGACATTACCTGCTGCTGAAATCAACTAGAGCAACTTCCAGATGTTTTAGTAAAGAAAGAGCTCAGAGTTTTGCTGTTTGGCACAGGACGGCACAGTTCAGCACAGTTTGGAACATCTGTGGAAGTTGAGGCTTTTTATCTTTTAAAATTCATCAATGAATGAACTTCATTTAGCGCCTGGATCATGATCTGTGCACGTTTGAATCCAGGTGCAGACAGACACGAGGAACTCAGAGGTCAAAGAAGAAAATAGATTTGATGAAAACAAAAAGCTGACGTGGCAGCAGAACTTAGAAGAACAAGAAGAGCTCAGGAAGACACGGAGGGACAGAACATGAACGACTGCAGGAAGCACAATCCACGGATGAGGGACAAACAAAATGAGACATTATTTAAAGGGACACTAACACCTGGGGAGAGACGATGAGGAGCAGGTGAGAGTGGGAGGAGCAGGAGAGAGTGGGAGGAGCAGGAGAGAGTGGGAGGAGCAGGTGAGAGTGAGAGGAGCGACTACATGAGGAGAAAACAGAGAAAGATGGAAAGAGAAGAAAAAGACTGAGAGAAAAGTAAAAAGTGTGAACTTGTGTGTCTTGTGTGTGTTTTGAAGCATCAGAGTGTTTCTACCAGATGTGTTTGTGGACGTGGACATTCATGTGAAGCTGCTGCTCTCTCAACCTTAAAGCAGACCAGTAGCTCAGGCCCACATCAGCTACTGGGAGTCTTCCAGACCAGCAGCTCCTCATGGAGCGTTTAGACAAGTCCCTCTTTCTTGTTGAGAGGAGGATGTGGTCATGAAGGAACATGAAGGACTCGTTTGTCTCCGTCTTTGCTTTGTGTCTCAACTCTGCTCCTCTGGAAAACATCTGTAAAACATCTGCACTACACTCTATAAAATGAGGAGTTGCAGGAAAGACCATGAGGTGAGGAGGGAGTTCATTCAGCACTCACTGCTCAGAATTCATGCAAAGACAGCAGATCATGAGAAACA
>JBBPBX010008588.1:0-22913 GCA_038048925.1 Garcialebias charrua
ATATATATATGTGTGTGTGTGTGTGTGTGTGTGTGCGTGCGTGCGTGTGTGTGTGTGTGTGTGTGAATGAATACATACATGCATACATACGTACTGTATACATTATACATATATCTATGTATGTGTGTGTGTGTATCTCAATATATATACACACCCACGTATGTGTCACTGTAAGTATAAAATTTCATACAGGATTTTCCTAAATAATCCAACAGTTTGTCAGGATGAATGAGAAACACGTTGTTGTGGTAGACCCCATGGGCAAAGAGGACCGTTATGAAAGAAGGATTCCGCGTAACTGGAGGTGATGTGATCCATGTCATAATAGGTCGTTTCTTGAGCACTTTTTATTGTGGTTATAATGTCCCAAAATTATTTCTGACACTGCACAGAAATTTCCTGAAAGCGAAGGACATAAACAGTAGTGGCTGGACTACGCGTACTCTTCCGCACAAGCAGCAGCTGGACTCCATCAACTGTGGGGTCTTGATTTTGAAGGTACAAGGAACACAGACGCAATATTTTTCAATCAATGACATATTAAACTTAATATGCATGTTATTTACAGTTTGCAGAAGAATACTTAAACGTTGGAAGTCTGCAAGCAGTCAGCACAGAACAAGCTGACATGTGCCAGGCAACACTGGACATTGCAGCCACACTGTTGCAACATCAAGGTGAAAAATATGAATTGCTACTAAACCCTATTTTTACTTATGTATTTATTTTTATTTGTTTCTACAATTTATTCATATACAGTATCAAGCCTTTGTTACAATTACTTTTTAAGATTACGGATAATAAAAACCAATACTTATGTGCCTCATAACATTATACAGTACTGATATCGCAATGTCTTCTTTACTTTGCGAGACAAGCAGTATTTCTGTTCTACGTAATATTCTGTTGTTTTGTGTAAATTGTAGTAAATTGTGCTCATCAGTACTTTTTATTTATGTATTTCACAGACAAAGTGGACGAGTATTGTGTCGCCTGCAACATGCTGTACCATGACGCAGATGACCGTGTCGTTGACATGGTAAAAATACAGCTGTATAATTTAATACTTGCTATGCATTAGACATGTAACTCAGTACTGTTTTGTTTCCTTCCAACTCACAGATAGTGTGACTTTTGTCCAAGATGGACTCACTCACAATGTGCCACCCACAACGCTGAAAAGTTCAAGTGTCAAAAGTGTTCTTTAAATTAAAAATGTAATCAGTCACATGCTGATTGTGGGCATGCATGTGGGCCAAGTCAGTTTAAAAAATATTTAATGAACAATGATTAGAAGTATGCTGTGTAATATTTTTGTATATGGTTTTGTTCACAGACAAGTTGAAGAACTGTGTATTGAAAATGGCTTTAAGATGTTTTATTTGTTTTATGTCTGTTAACTAAAAAAGATTTACTGTGCCCGCTTTTTATTAATTTTGATCTTGTAAATGAATGTATTTTCTGAAACGTAAGGCGTTTTTGAAGGGTGCTACTTTGTAGATAAAGTTTATTACATTGTTATTCCTATGAACAATGTCTTGCTACATCCTGCCTTCTTCCAGGAACTTTCTATTTAACAATGTGTGTGCTGATGAAATAAAACGAGTTAACTGCAAACTGAGGGTGTCGTACAGCTGTTAACCTGCTAGTGAGGCTGTCATACAGCGGTTAACCTGCTAGTGAGGCTGTCATACAGCTGTTAACCTGCTAGTGAGGCTGTCATACAGCGGTTAACCTGCTAGTGAGGCTGTCATACAGCTGTTAACCTGCTAGTGAGGTTGTCATACAGCTGTTAACCTGCTAGTGAGGCTGCCATACAGCTGTTAACCTGCTAGTGAGGCTGTCATACATCTGTTAACCTTTTAGTGAGGCTGTCAAACAGCTGTTAACCTGCTAGTGAGGTTGTCATACAGCTGTTAACCTGCTAGTGAGGTTGTCATACAGCTGTTAACCTGCTAGTGAGGCTGCCATACAGCTGTTAACCTGCTAGTGAGGCTGTCATACATCTGTTAACCTTTTAGTGAGGCTGTCATACAGCTATTAACCTGTTAGTGAAACCTCCGGGACTGACAGCAGAGGCTGATTTAATCCTTTGTTCCTTCTACAAGCATGTGGGTGAAACAAACCATCAAGCAGCAGCTTTTTTTAAAATCTCTAAACAACACTAGAAAACCACTTATGTAGTAACAGCAATGGAAAAATCACACCTCGCAACTGGTTGTATTTCAAGTCAAAAAGTCAAAGTCAACTTTATTGTCAAAACTGCGACATGTATAGGACATACACAGGATTGAAATTTCATTTCTCTCAGACCCTTGGTGCAACAACAACCATTAAACATTTAAACATTTAATAAACATAAGCATAAAATGAAATAATAAAAGTGTAATAATAAAAGTGTAATACCGGTACTATCCTGAGTTTAGCATAGTAGTATAAAAGTATAAAAAGTATATCTATAAAATAAAAAGAAGGTTCTGACATTGACATTTGTAATAAAGTGACAAAGCAGCATATGAAGTTTATGTACACAGTATGTATGAGGTAGTTGATATTGGTATAGAGGTAAAGTGACATATGCAATTAGGCTAGTAAAAAGAATATATGTAGGAGGTGGTGAAGAGATGACACAGAAGACGGGATGCAGAACTTCACTTTAATCATCTCCTACTATTCTGGCGGTAAAAACCCAAAAACCGCCTTATCTATCAACCCTTTCACAATACAACATCCGGTCCTCTGGACCTTTCACAATAAAACATCCGGTAACACATTCGGTCCACTGGGTGTGAGTAGAATCCCCTAGTGGTCCGCCACACACGCACCCCCAGAACACCCAGTAAGGTCCATCACTAGTCCAGCATTTTGGGTTTGATCAAACGACCAGAACGGCTGAACCTGGGCCCTGCATAATCAGTCTGATGAAGCGGGGGGCGACGAGGAGGGCCTGCAGAAGATTCAGGCTCCAATGGACGTTGAGAGTCTCTGGAAGGAGGACCGCAGTCCGTTAGCAATGTGGATGGAGGTCTGCCCCTGCGAGGAGCCTGGGCCGTAACAACCTGATCATCTGACATAACATGAGCTGGTTTAAGCCTATCGATACAGACAGTCTCAGTACGACCCCCTAAATCTAAAAGGAAGTGTTTTGGACCTGGTTGAAGAACCCGAAACGGTCCATCATACAAAGGCTGTAGTGGTGTCCTGTGTGCATTGTGTTTGACAAAAACAAATTTAGAGGACTCCAGACTCTTAGGGACAAATGACTGCGGTAAACAATGGTGTACCGGGCCGGGGACACGAACAGAGCCCTCCTGAGAGGAAAAATGGAGCAACGGCGGAGCGAACTGTGGTGAGGGTACCTCAGGTAAAAACTCACCGGGGACGCGCACAGGCTGACCGTAAACCAGTTCAGCCGGGGAAGAGCTCAGGTCCTCTTTGGTTGCGGTACGTAAACCCAACAAAACCCAGGGAAGACGGTCAATCCAGTTGTCACCGGTCAATGCAGCGCGAAGTGCAGCTTTCAATGACCTGTGAAACCGTTCACACAAACCATTAGCTTGGGGGTTGTAAGCAGTGGTCCTGTGAACGTTAGTCCCCAGACCCTTGGCCATGGTAGACCAAAGCTCAGAAACAAACTGCGGGCCCCTGTCCGATGTAATGTCTGAAGGGGGGCCAAAACGCGCAACCCAGGTAGACAAAAATGCCCGGGCCACCACTGCAGATGTTGTGGATGTCAGAGGAACCACCTCAGGCCACCTGGTGGTCCGGTCTATCATAGTCAGCAGATGAGTAAAACCTTGTGATGGAGGCAGAGGGCCCACCAGGTCTACGTGCACATGGTCAAACCGCCGACCAGGAATGGAGAAAGGTTCCAAAGGTGCTTTGGTGTGCCTGTTAACCTTAGCACGCTGGCATGGGACACACGCTGCTGCCCACTCCTTAACTGCTTTACGCAGACCGGGCCAAACAAACTTTGAACTGACCAGTTTCACCGAGGCTCTAACACCTGGATGAGAAAGGGAATGTAAAGAATCAAAAACGCGGCGTCGCCATGAAACTGGAACCAGAGGGCGGGGCCTGCCAGTAGAAACATCACAGAGCAGGAGAGGACCTCCGTCATTCACCTGCCGTTCCTCCAACTCGAGGCCTGTGGGCCCGGACTGGAGCTCGAGTATTTCTGCGTCGCTACGTTGGTCCGCAGCCATAGCAGAAAAATCGATGCCAACGTACACGGGAGAGATCAGCACCCGGGAGAGACAGTCGGCCACCACGTTGGATTTTCCAGCCACATGCTGAATGTCTGTAGTAAATTCAGACACCGCTGCGAGGTGGCGTTGCTGGCGAGCAGACCAGGGGTCAGAAATTTTTGACATAGCAAACACCAAGGGTTTGTGGTCAACATATGCAGTGAACTGGCGGCCCTCCAGGAAAAACCTGAAATGGCGTGTGGCCAGGTAAAGCGCCAGCAACTCTCTGTCAAAAACACTGTATTTCAGCTCATTGTCCCGCAGCGTACGGCTGAAAAATGCAAGCGGCTGCCAAACCCCGGAAACCTGCTGTTCTAACACAGCCCCCACCGCAACATCAGATGCGTCTGTTGTCAAAGCTATTTGTGCCGCTGGGGATGGATGGGCCAAAAGGGCAGCAGTGGCCAGTGCAGCTTTAGCATCACCAAATGCCTGTAGGCGTTCTGGTGTCCAGTCAACACTGTCGTTGGGCTTTTTCTTTTTCAGCGCTCCATAGAGCGGACGCAGCAGTTGTGCTGCCCTGGGGAGGAAACGGTTATAGAAGTTAACCATTCCCAAAAATTCTTGTAGCGCTTTAACAGACTGGGGCTGTGGGAAATCGGACACCGCCTGCACTTTGTTTGGTAACGGGACGGCACCACTGGCAGAAATGCGGTGGCCCAAAAAGTCAATGACTGGCAACCCAAACTGGCATTTCGCTGTATTTACAATCAGGCCATGTGCTGCCAGGCGCTGAAAAACCTCACGGAGGTGGGACATGTGCTGTTCAGCCGAGCTGCTAGCCACCAGGATGTCGTCCAGGTACACAAATACGAAGGACAGTCCTCTTAGGACTGAATCCATCAACCGCTGGAACGTTTGTGCTGCACCTTTAAGACCAAAAGGCATGCGCAAAAACTCAAACAGGCCGAAAGGCGTGATAACAGCGGTCTTAGGGACATCCTCCACATGCACAGGAACCTGGTGGTACCCCCGTACTAAATCTACTTTAGAAAAAATGGAGGTCCCAGCCAGGTGCACTGAAAAATCCTGGATGTGGGGGATGGGATAACGATCGTTCTCTGTGATGTTATTAAGGCGGCGGAAATCCCCACATGGTCGCCATTTGCCGTCTGCCTTGGGCACCATGTGCAGGGGGGAGGCCCACGGACTGTTTGAGCGTTGCACGATGCCTAAACGCTCCATGTTAGCAAACTCTTCCTGTGCTATTGCTAGCTTAGTAGCATCAAGGCGGCGTGCACGTGCGAAAACCGGGGTGCCCATTGTGGGGATATAATGTTCGATCCCATGTTTAGTGTTTGTGTTTGCAAAATTAGGAACAGTCAGTGAGGGGAACTCAGACAATAAACGCTGAAACACGTTACCCGAAGCTAAAAAGTTAGCATGCATTAAAGGCCCAGCTCCTCGCGTCGCACAAGGCAGTGACGAAAAAGACACAGCTCGATCAAATGTCTGTTAGCAACGTCAACAAGGAGCCCGTGAGCACAAAGAAAATCAGCCCCTAAAATAGGAACTGAGCTAGCAGCTACAACAAAGTTCCACTGGAAGTCCCGTTCATGGAAACAAACAGTCACCAACCTTTCACCAAACGTCTTGATGGGAGAGCCATTAGCCGCGGTTAGCATCGGCCCGCAGCCTTCTGCCAACCTGTCGGAGCCAGTCGGGGGAACGAGGCTCTTCTGCGAACCAGAGTCCACCAGGAACCGCCTCCCCGACCTCGAGTCTTCGATGAACAGCAGCCTTTCCCTGTCGCCAACGGCCGCGGCTGCTAGCATGCGTTGACGTTGTCATTTTCCCTGCGGCTTGAAGCTGCACGGCGGGACGCACCGTCGTGCTTTGGCGCCAAAGCGCTGGTGGTAGGAACAAAGGGCAGCTCCTGTCCGCCTGTGGGTAGCGACCCCTGCTACCACCGATGGCTCGTCCGGCGCTGAAGGCGTCGCTTGAAACTCAGGTGCCGCTGGAGATCCGGGGACCGCCGCCTGGATCGCGAAGGTCCTCGTAGCCAGAAGTATGCGGTCGGCTTCTTTGGCCAGCGAACGGTAGTCTCTCTGCTGCAGAAGTGGGGAATTGGCCAGGACCGTGCGCACCGAAGCCGGGAGCTGGCGGAGGAAGAGGTGGAGGAAGAGAAACCCACAGTCTTCTGATCCCATCAAGGACAACATGCTCTCCATGAGCTCGTGAGCTGTGCCATCGCCCAAACCGGAGCGGGAAAAAAGTTTCTCAGCGCGCTCCGCGTCTGAAAGTGAGTAACGCCTCAGGAGCAGCTGTTTGAGGGCGGCGTACTTTCCGTGTGCAGGAGGGGCCTGGAGCAGGCTCATTGCCCGCTGGGTGGACAGCGGATCCAGCGAGGCGACCACATAGTGGTATTTGGTGTCGTCTGCAGAAATCCCGCGAAGAGCAAACTGTGATTCGATGTGGGCGAACCACCACGGAGGGGCGTGCAGCCAGAAGTCCGGGATTTTAACGGCCACCGAAAAAGCGAGCGGGGCCGCCTGTGGAGGTTCCACAGCAGCGGACATCTGAGGAGAGCTGGCTGGAGCGTCAGATGTCGACATGTTCAATTCACGAGGGTCACCAGTGTAGGAGGTGGTGAAGAGACGACACAGAAGACGGGATGCAGAACTTCACTTTAATCATCTCCTACTATTCTGGCGGTAAAAACCCAAAAACCACCTTATCTATAAACCCTTTCACAATACAACATCCGGTCCTCTGGACCTTTCACAATAAAACATCCGGTAACACATTCGGTCCACTGGGTGTGAGTAGAGTCCCCTAGTGGTCCGCCACAGTATCGGCATATAAAAAGTATATAAAAAGTAGTGTAAATGTAAATGTAAACAGTAGTGATAAATGTAACCAGTAGTGATAAATGTAGTATTGTATGACAATAGACAGTAATGTAATACAAACAGTAGTGTAAATATGAGAAGTAGTGCAAATTGAATGAGCACATGACCGTGTGTTGAGTGTATAACCCGTTTGATGATACAGTCCAGTGTTAAAAATCTTTGTGTTGTGTGGTAATAATGTGTAAAAGTTGTTTTGTGTTAAGGCAGTACAAGTGGGAGGGGAATGCATGTTTATTTATGGACACTTCAGATTAAAATAAAAAGAACAGTTAGACAAGAAACGGCTGTATGAGCTGAAACTGCAAAAAAGGAGATGGAAAAAAAAAACTGAATTCTCACCTCAGTTTGACCAAACGGCCACACTGGTGTTGCATTTTCCATGCATCATCGTTTGCTTGTCACGGTGTGTGTGTGTGTGTGTGTGTGTGTTTTGGGTGTGAAACGGCAGGTCAAGCATCTTGTGCTTCTCAGCTCAGATTCATTCATTACAAACTGATGCAAATGCCAAAACAGGAAGTCTGCAACATAAGTCCATTTGTGGTTTGTGTGCTTTCATGCAGATGCATCAAAACTCAAATGAAGCATCAGAATAGCATGACTAAACATGATAAGAAATATGAAAAATTTGGATACTTTATTTGTTAAAGACATTTAAGTTGATTAATTTAGACAAATTTATACATAATATAAATTTACATTTCTATAATACAGACGTCACATATACAGCCATACAACAGTCAGTCAGGAAAACTATTTTTGAAGCACATAAAATAGATAAACTATGACAATGATAGTCTGAGTGACTTTTATGAAAAAAGGTCATGATTAAATCATGCAATTACAGTACTACACTGAAGTGAAGCAGCAGATACTCTGTTGACACCTAGTGCCACATTTTAGATTTGTTTACTGGGTCATGTGATGTTGTAAATAATCAAGTTTTTCTATGGTGTCGCAGATTATTCTGTTTAAAGGACTGTAAAGTTTTAACTTATTAATTAATCAATTCAGAACTAGTTTGAAGGGACGTTCTACCTCAATCCAGGGAACTAGATTATGGAATGGCTTGGAGAATGTAGTTAAAAATTCCAAGTCAATGTTTACATTTAAGAAAATGATCAAAACGAATTTGTTGAAAAAACATATGAAATAGCGTAATGTGTATTGTATTAGTTAGAAAATTAGAAAGAGTTAGTCATTTTGTACTTTTGGTGGAAGATTATTATTGTTTAATCTGATTATTTGAAAAAAGGGGCAGATATAATAAGATTTATTCTTCTTTCTGCTACCTTTCATTTTTTTATATTTTGTACGTTATCATTTATGGGATTATCTTGTATTGTGTTTCTTTTGTAAAAAAAAAGAACAAATTTTATAAATATAAACATTAACAAAACAATAATTGAGCAATGAGCACAACTGTTAATGAATGCACTATTTAGGCATGCATGCTGTATATAAAATTAACATCAAATATTGTTAATAAGTATCCTCCATCCATCCATCCATCCATCCATTTTCTTCCGCTTATCCGGGGTCGGGTCGCGGGGGTAGCAGCCTAAGTAGGGAGGCCCAGACTTCCCTCTCCCCAGCCACTTGGAGCAGCTCCTCTGGGGGAATCCCAAGGCGTTCCCAGGCCAGCCGAGAAACATAGTCCCTCCAGCGCGTCCTGGGTCTTCCTCTGGGTCTCCTCCCGGTGGGACATGCCCGGAACACCTCACCAGGGAGGCGTCCAGGAGGCATCCTAACCAGATGCCCGAGCCACCTCAACTGGCTCCTCTCGATGTGGAGAAGCAGCGGCTCTACTCCGAGTCCCTCCCGGATGACTGAGCTTCTCACCCTATCTCTAAGGGAGAGTCCAGCCACCCTGCGGAGAAAACTCATTTCAGCCGCTTGTATCCGAGATCTTGTTCTTTCGGTCATAACCCAAAGCTCATGACCATAGATGAGGGTGGGAACGTAGATCGATCGGTAAATTGAGAGCTTTGCCTTTTGACTCAGCTCTCTCTTCACCACGACAGACCGGTACAGCGCCCGCTTCACTGCGGACGCTGCACCTATCCGCCTATCGATCTCACGCTCCAGTTTTCCCTCATTCGTGAACAAGATCCCGAGATACTTAAACTCCTCCACTTGGGTAAGGACCTCCTCCCCGACCCGGAGAGGGCACGCTACCCTTTTCCGGCTCAAGACCATGGCCTCGGATTTGGAGGAACTGATCCTCATCCCGGCCGCATCACATTCAGCTGCAAACCGCTCCAGCGAAAGCTGTAGATCACGAGCTGATGAAGCCAATAGGACCACATCATCTGCAAAAAACAGAGAAGCGATTCTAAGGCCACCAAAACGGATCCTCTCAACACCTTGGCTGCGCCTAGAAATTCTGTCCATAAAAGTTATAAACAGAATCGGTGACAAAGGGCAACCTTGGCGGAGTCCAACTCTCACCGGAAACGAGCCTGACTTACTGCCAGCGATGCGGACCAAGCTCTGACACCGGTCGTACAGGGACCTAACAGCCCATATCAAAGGGCCTGGTACCCCATACTCCCGGAGTACCCGCCACAGAACCCCCCGAGGGACGCGGTCGAATGCCTTTTCCAAGTCTACAAAGCACATGTAAACTGGTTGGGCAAACTCCCACGCACCCTCCAGGACCCTGTTGAGGGTGTAGAGCTGGTCTAGTGTTCCACGACCAGGACGAAAACCACACTGCTCCTCCTGAATCCGAGGTTCGACTATCCGACGGACCCTCCTCTCCAGAACCCCTGAATAGACCTTACCAGGGAGGCTTAAGAGTGTGATCCCTCTATAGTTGGAACACACCCTACGGTCCCCCTTTTTGAATAGGGGAACCACCACCCCAGTCTGCCAATCCAAGGGAACTGCCCCCGATGTCCACGCGATATTGCAGAGTCGCGTAAGCCAACACAACCCCACAACATCCAGAGCCCTAAGGAACTCAGGACGAATCTCATCCACCCCCGGAGCCTTGCCACCGTGGAGCTGTCAGGTTCCTCTGGTGTTAGACCCACGTGCAGGAAAGCGAACGAGGCAGGAGTTTAAAATAATAATAATTTATTTTAAACAACAAAACAAAAATGCTGTCAGGGCAACCAAAAACTCACTCTGGTAAACTGGAGCAGAAACAGAAAAGGACATCAGAGTGGAGAGGTGAGGACTGAGTTGTCTGTGTGAACAGAACAATGACCGGACACAAAGTGGAGGAGATGTAGGCTTTTTATAAGGCAGAAAGAGAGTGAGTAATGAGCTCAGCTTGGCAGGTGGCTGATGAGACAGGTGTGAATGATTAAGGCTACAGGCTTGAGCACAGAGAGACAGACTGAAAAGTGAGTGGGAAAATGACAGAGACTGAATGAGATAAACAGGAATCAAAGCTCAGAATGACAAAATGAAGACAGGAGGAAAACACAAATAAACATAAAGAAACAGAGCCTAAAGAAAACAGACAGGGACAGAACCTGACATAACCCCCCCCTCAAGGGTGGCACCTGACACCCCCAAGACGGACCCCACAAGAACAAGGGCGGGCGGAGGGAGGCAACAGGCAGGACGGCGGGCCAACATCAGCCCGATCCGGGGGACGCCCAGGAGGTCGCCCATCGCCATCAGCCAGATTCGGGGGTCGCCCAGGAGGTCGCCCATCGCCATCAGCCAGATTCGGGGGTCGCCCAGGAGGCCGCCCATCGCCATCAGCCAGATTCGGGGGTCGCCCAGGAGGCCGCCCATCGCCATCAGTTAGTTCAGGAGGACGTCCAGGAGGTCGTCCATCGAGCGGCGATACGTCAGGCGGGCGACCAGAGTAACGCCCAGCAACGGCCGGAACACCTTTGTCGTCGGCCGGAACACCTTTGTCGTCGGCCGGAACACCTCTGTCGTCGGCCGGAACACCTCTGTCGTCGGCCGGAACACCTCTGTCGTCGGCCGGAACACCTCTGTCGTCGGCCGGAACACCTCTGTCGTCGGCCGGAACACCTCTGTCGTCGGCCGGAACACCTCTGTCGTCGGCCGGAACACCTCTGTCGTCGGCCGGAACACCTCTGTCGTCGGCCGGAACACCTCTGTCGTCGGCCGGAACACCTCTGTCGTCGGCCGGAACACCTCTGTCGTCGGCCGGAACACCTCTGTCGTCGGCCGGAACACCTCTGTCGTCGGCCGGAACACCTCTGTCGTCGGCCGGAACACCTCTTTCGTCGGCCGGAACACCTCTTTCGTCGGCCGGAACACAGACGTCGGCCAGAACACAGACGTCGTTGAGGACCACCTCGTCGGGGACCCCGTCGTCAGGACCCTCTGAGACGTCGTTGGGGACCACGTCGTCGAGACCCTCTGAGACGTCGTTGGGGACCACGTCGTCGAGACCCTCTGAGACGTCGTTGGGGACCACGTCGTCGAGACCCTCTGAGACGTCGTTGGGGACCACGTCGTCGAGACCCTCTGAGACGTCGTTGGGGACCACGTCGTCGAGACCCTCTGAGACGTCGTTGGGGACCACGTCGTCGAGACCCTCTGAGACGTCGTTGGGGACCACGTCGTCGAGACCCTCTGAGACGTCGTTGGGGACCACGTCGTCGAGACCCTCTGAGACGTCGTTGGGGACCACGTCGTCGAGACCCTCTGAGACGTCGTTGGGGACCACGTCGTCGAGACCCTCTGAGACGTCGTTGGGGACCACGTCGTCNTTCGTCGGCCGGAACACAGACGTCGGCCAGAACAGACGTCGTTGAGGACCACCTCGTCGGGGACCCCGTCGTCAGGACCCTCTGAGACGTCGTTGGGGACCACGTCGTCGAGACCCTCTGAGACGTCGTTGGGGACCACGTCGTCGAGACCCTCTGAGACGTCGTTGGGGACCACGTCGTCGAGACCCTCTGAGACGTCGTTGGGGACCACGTCGTCGAGACCCTCTGAGACGTCGTTGGGGACCACGTCGTCGAGACCCTCTGAGACGTCGTTGGGGACCACGTCGTCGAGACCCTCTGAGACGTCGTTGGGGACCACGTCGTCGAGACCCTCTGAGACGTCGTTGGGGTCCACGTCGTCGAGACCCTCGGAGACGTCGTCTGCTTCGTCGAGGTCCTCGTCGTCGAGACCCTCGGAGACGTCGTCTGCTTCGTCGAGGTCCTCGTCGTCGAGACCCTCGGAGACGTCGTCTGCTTCGTCGAGGTCCTCGTCGTCGAGACCCTCGGAGACGTCGTCTGCTTCGTCGAGGTCCTCGTCGTCGAGACCCTCGGAGACGTCGTCTGCTTCGTCGAGGTCCTCGTCGTCGAGACCCTCGGAGACGTCGTCTGCTTCGTCGAGGTCCTCGTCGTCGGGCCCCTCTGAGACGTCGTCGTCCGGACCCTCGTCGTCGGGCCCCTCTGAGACGTCGTCGTCCGGACCCTCGTCGTCGGGCCCCTCTGAGACGTCGTCGTCCGGACCCTCGTCGTCGGGCCCCTCTGAGACGTCATCCTGACCCTCGTCGTCTGGACCCTCTGAGACGTCGTCGGGCGCCGTCGAGACTGCAGGCGAGGAGGGCGCCGTCGAGACTGCAGGCGAGGAGGGCGCCGTCGAGACTGCAGGCGAGGAGGGCGCCGTCGAGACTGCAGGCGAGGAGGGCGCCGTCGAGACTGCAGGCGAGGAGGGCGCCGTCGAGACTGCAGGCGAGGAGACCGCCGTCGAGACTGCAGGCGAGGAGACCGCCGTCGAGACTGCAGGCGAGGAGACCGCCGTCGAGACTGCAGGCGAGGAGACCACCGTCGAGACTGCAGGCGAGGAGACCACCGTCGAGACTGCAGGCGAGGAGACCACCGTCGAGACTGCAGGCGAGGAGACCACCGTCGAGACTGCAGGCGAGGAGACCACCGTCGAGACTGCAGGCGAGGAGACCACCGTCGAGACTGCAGGCGAGGAGACCACCGTCGAGGCTGCAGGCGAGGAGACCACCGTCGAGGCTGCAGGCGAGGAGACCACCGTCGAGGCTGCAGGCGAGGAGACCACCGTCGAGGCTGCAGGCGAGGAGACCACCGTCGAGACTGCAGGCGGTGAGACCACAGTGGTTGGCACCAAGGGCAGGGCAATAGTTTGCAGGAGACGAGAGTGTGACCTTTCTCTCTCGGTCCAGGCTTCAGCAAACAGTCCAAACAGCCATGGGTCATCACCTACTATCTCCAACCGGGTAAACACCTGTATAAAGTCATCACTGGCCACCAACCTCTCCTGTAGATCATAGGAAGTGGCCACAGTGTCAATATATTTACGGGTTACCCGGTGGAGTTGGTCCCATTCTGAGCAGCGCTCGGTACTGTTCACAAAACCTGCTGGGTCTGGGTCTGGTCCGGTCATTCTGTCAGGTTCCTCTGGTGTTAGACCCACGTGCAGGAAAGCGAACGAGGCAGGAGTTTAAAATAATAATAATTTATTTTAAACAACAAAACAAAAATGCTGTCAGGGCAGCCAAAAACTCACTCTGGTAAACTGGAGCAGAAACAGAAAAGGACATCAGAGTGGAGAGGTGAGGACTGAGTTGTCTGTGTGAACAGAACAATGACCGGACACAAAGTGGAGGAGATGTAGGCTTTTTATAAGGCAGAAAGAGAGTGAGTAATGAGCTCAGCTTGGCAGGTGGCTGATGAGACAGGTGTGAATGATTAAGGCTACAGGCTTGAGCACAGAGAGACAGACTGAAAAGTGAGTGGGAAAATGACAGAGACTGAATGAGATAAACAGGAATCAAAGCTCAGAATGACAAAATGAAGACAGGAGGAAAACACAAATAAACATAAAGAAACAGAGCCTAAAGAAAACAGACAGGGACAGAACCTGACAGGAGCTTTTTAACCACCTCGGTGACCTCAGCACCAGAGATTGGAGAGCCTGACCCAAAGTCCCCAGGCTCCGCTTCCTCAGTGGAAGACGTGCCAGTAGGATTGAGGAGGTCTTCGAAGTATTCCGCCCACCGACTCACAACATCCCGAGTTGAGGTCAACAGCACGCCATCCCCACCATAAATGGTGTTGGTCGCGTACCGCTTTCCCCCCCTGAGACGCCGGATGGTGGACCAGAATCGCCTCGAAGCCGTACGGAAGTCATTCTCCATGGCCTCTCCGAACTCCTCCCACGCCCGAGTTTTTGCCTCAGCAACCACCCGAGCCGCATGCCGCTTGGACTGCCGGTACCTATCTGCTGCTTCCGGGGTCCCACAGGCCAAAAAGGCCCAATAGGACTCCTTCTTCAGCTTGACAGCATCCCTCACCGCCGGTGTCCACCACCGGGTTCGAGGGTTGCCACCACGACAGGCACCAACAACCTTGCGGCCACAACTCCGATAAGCTGCCTCGACAATAGAGGCGCGAAACATGGCCCACTCGGGCTCAATGTCCCCCGCCTCCCCCGGAACGTGTTCAAAGCTCTCCCGGAGGTAATAAGTATCCTCCTAGTGAAAATATTTCAGATATCTTTGATGCAATTTAAATATAAAAATCTCAATTTTTACTTGTAACAGTTGCAGCTGAACTACGTTATATTGGGTAACATTGTGTTTTACATGTTTAATGTTCACGTGTCACATTTTACTTCTGGCATCTCACTGAAGACGATCACCATACAGCCTGAAACAGATGTAGGCTGATCAGAGGGTAAACAGGCACTCAGTGTTGATCATCATAATCATGCAGCTGTTACGTCTTTACTACAGAACAAGCGTGCAGATGATGCAACCAGTTGAGGCCTAAGTGATTTTTTTGAATGAATGAATGAGCCCTGCCTTTTTTTTTTTTTACCGTTTGTGACTGATGTTAGTATTTTTAGAACAGTAAGTTGATGCTTTTAATGCATTGATCTGAATAAAGAAATAATAATAATTAGTAAGAGAACGTGATGATCTTTGTTTCTTTAACAGGCTACTTTAAAGAGCCATGAACTCATTTGATTAAAGAGCAGCATCAGTTCAACAGGAAGTCAGGGTGGGACATTTGTCTAAGTTAGGATGTATCATCTATCCACCCATTATCTTTTACCCACTTCTTCCATTTTGGGTCACGGGGGTCGCTAGTGCCCATGTCCAGCAATCACTGTGCGAGGGACACCCTGGACAGGTCTCCAGTCCATCACAGGGACACATAGAGCTAAACAACCATTCACTCTCACTCACACCTAGGGACAATTTAGAGATACCAATCAGCCTAACATGGATGTTTTTGGTCTGTGGGAGGAAAATGGGATACCCGGAGGAAACCCACGCATGCACGGAGAGAACATGCAAACTTCACCCAGAAAGGCCCCAGGACCGGGATTTGAGCCAGTGTAACTTGCTTACTGAGGCAGCAGCTCTAGTTGATGGTTTTCCATTTCTTCCAATAAAAATAAAATACAAAATTTGGTAAGGAAACATTCTTATTATCATGATTTTTTTCAGATGAACAGTTCAAGTGAAAGAAACTGTAAATAATCTAACCGTTTTTGATTTACAGTGGGGGGGAGGCGGGGGGGGAGTAAAATTTTGACATTAGGTCTCATGATTCACCCGGTTCGGATGTTATCAGTCCATTAAATGGGCGCTATCATCTGTTATCATCCCCATGCATGATTTTATCTGGGTCTTGTTTCAGGAGTGAGGTGTGTGGGGATACACTGCCTTCTGCTGGATTTTACCAGTACTACACACATCCTGAGGCCTGCTAAATAATCCAAGTTAAAAAATATGTAACAAAGTTAAATCAGGTCATCAGGACGGATTAAAAAATGAATAAAATTTAAAAAAAAAATGAAACATTTCATCCCCTCCCTGGGCTGCCACCTTACCGTGGTGGAGGGGTTTGAGTGTCCCAATGACCCTAGGAGCTATGCTGTCAGGGGCTTCATGCCCCTAGTAGATTCACCCAAGGCAGACAGGTCCTAGGTGAGGGACCAGACAAAGTGCAGCCCAAAGACCCCTTATGATGAGTCAAATAAATGGACTAAATGTTCCCTCGCCCGGACGCGGGTCACCGGGGCCCCACTCTGGAGCCAGGCCCGGAGGTGGGGCACGCTGGCGAGCGCCTGGTGGCCGGGCTTTTACCCATGGAGCCCGGCCGGGCACAGCCCGAAGAGGAGACGTGGGTCCCCCTTCCCATGGGCTCACCACCTGTGGGAGGGGCCAAAGGGGTCGGGTGCAATGTGGGATGGGTGGTGGCCGAGGGCGGGGACCCTGGCGGTCTGATCCTCGGCTACAGAAGCTGGCCATTGGGACATGGAATGTCACCTCTCTGGTGGGGAAGGAGCCTGAGCTAGTGTGTGAGGTTGAGAGGTTCCGGCTAGAAATAGTCGGACTCACCTCAACACATGGCTCTGGCTCTGGAACCAGTTTCCTTGAGAGGGGTTGGACACTCTTCCACTCTGGAGTTGCCCCTGGTGAGAGGCGCCGAGCAGGAGTGGGCATACTTGTTGCCCCCCATCTTGGTGCCTGTACGTTGGGGTTCACCCCGGTGAACGAGAGGGTAGCCTCCCTTCGCCTACGTGTGGGGGGACGGGCTCTGACTGTTGTTTGTGCCTATGCGCCAAACGGCAGCTCAGATTACCCACCCTTTTTGGAGTCCTTGGAGGGGGTATTGGAGAGTGCGCCTCCTGGGGACTCCCTTGTTCTACTGGGGGACTTCAACGCTCACGTGGGCAATGACAGTGAGACCTGGAGGGGTGTGGTTGGGAGGAACGGCCCCCCTGATCTGAACCCGAGTGGTGTTCTGTTATTGGACTTCTGTGCTCGTCATGGATTGTCCATAACGAACACCATGTTCAAGCATAAGGGTGTCCATATGTGCTCTTGGCACCAGGACACCCTAGGTCGCAGTTCGATGATCGACTTTGTTGTCGTCTCATCTGATCTGCGGCCGCATGTCTTGGACACTCGGGTGAAGAGAGGGGCGGAGCTGTCAACTGACCACTACCTGGTGGTGAGTTGGCTCCGATGGTGGGGGAGGATGCCGGTCAGACCTGGCAGACCCAAACGTATTGTGAGGGTCTGCTGGGAACGTCTGGCAGAGTCTCCCGTAAGACGGAGCTTTAACTCCCACCTCCGGGAGAGCTTTGAACACGTTCCGAGGGAGGCGGGGGACATGGAGTCCGAGTGGACCATGTTCCGCGCCTCTATTGTCGAGGCAGCTTATCAGAGCTGTGGCCGCAAGGTTGTTGGTGCCTGTCGTGGTGGCAACCCTCGAACACCGGCGGTGAGGGATGCTGTCAGGCTGAAGAAGGAGTCCTATTGGGCCTTTTTGGCCTGTGGGACCCCGGAAGCAGCAGATAGGTACCGGCAGTCCAAGCGGCATGCGGCTCGGGTGGTTGCTGAGGCAAAAACTCGGGCGTGGGAGGAGTTCGGAGAGGCCATGGAGAATGACTTCCGTACGGCTTCGAGGCGATTCTGGTCCACCATCCGGCGTCTCAGGGGGGGAAAGCGGTACGCGACCAACACCATTTATGGTGGGGATGGCGTGCTGTTGACCTCAACTCGGGATGTTGTGAGTCGGTGGGCGGAATACTTCGAAGACCTCCTCAATCCTACTGGCACGTCTTCCACTGAGGAAGCGGAGCCTGGGGACTTTGGGTCGGGCTCTCCAATCTCTGGTGCTGAGGTCACCGAGGTGGTTAAAAAGCTCCGCGGTGGCAAGGCTCCGGGGGTGGATGAGATTCGCCCTGAGTTCCTTAGGGCTCTGGATGTTGTGGGGTTGTGTTGGCTTACGCGACTCTGCAATATCGCGTGGACATCGGGGGCAGTTCCCTTGGATTGGCAGACTGGGGTGGTGGTTCCCCTATTCAAAAAGGGGGACCGTAGGGTGTGTTCCAACTATAGGGGGATCACACTCTTAAGCCTCCCTGGTAAGGTCTATTCAGGGGTTCTGGAGAGGAGGGTCCGTCGGATAGTCGAACCTCGGATTCAGGAGGAGCAGTGTGGTTTTCGTCCTGGTCGTGGAACACTGGACCAGCTCTACACCCTCAGCAGGGTCCTGGAGGGCGTGGGAGTTTGCCCAACCAGTTTACATGTGCTTTGTGGACTTGGAGAAGGCATTCGACCGCGTCCCTCGGGGGGTTCTGTGGGGGGTACTCCGGGAGTATGGGGTACCAGGCCCTTTGATATGGGCTGTTAGGTCCCTGTACGACCGGTGTCAGAGCTTGGTCCGCATTGCCGGCAGTAAGTCAGGCTCGTTTCCGGTGAGAGTTGGACTCCGCCAAGGTTGCCCTTTGTCACCGATTCTGTTCATAACTTTTATGGACAGAATTTCTAGGTGCAGCCAAGGTGTTGAGAGGATCCGTTTTGGTGGCCTTAGAATCACTTCTCTGTTTTTTGCAGATGATGTGGTCCTATTGGCTTCATCAGGTCATGATCTACAGCTTTCACTGGAGCGGTTTGCAGCCGAGTGTGATGCGGCCGGGATGAGGATCAGTTCCTCCAAATCCGAGGCCATGGTCTTGAGCCGGAAAAGGGTAGCATGCCCTCTCCGGGTCGGGGAGGAGGTCCTGCCCCAAGTGGAGGAGTTTAAGTATCTCGGGGTCTTGTTCACGAATGAGGGAAAACTGGAGCGTGAGATCGATAGGCGGATAGGTGCAGCCTCCGCAGTGAAGCATCTTGGATGTCGGCTACTCTCTACCCCAGAATGAATGGGCCTACCTCCTGGGTTTGGGTACGGGCTCCCCCATGTAGGGGGCAGGTACATGTCTGGACCTAGGGGGTATAGAGGGTGCATCGGGATTTTGAATGAAACGCGTCGTTATTGTTTGTCTTTGTGTGAGGGTGGGTATGAGTGAATGTGTCTGTGTATGAATGTCTAATTGTCAGGCTGGGATTTGGACTGCCCCCTCTCTGCTACATCTAAGGCTACTTGATGTCGCGCTCCTACCACGTGGCCCCTGGGTGGTGTCCTTTTGCCTGCGGGCGGGCTGGGGGCCCTTGCTGTCGTTTTCGGGGGTTGGGCGCTTGGGCGTGTGTCGGCTCGGCCTGGTGGCTGCCTGATGGGGCTCGGGTCCTCTGGTCCTATCGGGTCTGGGCCTGAGGGGTGAGCGTCCCCTGGCCTCGGTGTCCGGGCCTGGGGCTACGTCAGTGCAGCGGGCTCCGGCGGGGGCCTGTGGGCTTGTCGCTGTTGGCCCCCCGGGGGTCATTGTATGTGGCCGCTGGTGGAGCTCGTCCGGTTCTTCCCCTTGGTCAGATCTGGGGAGTGGGCGAGTGGCTCGTCCTGTTCGGGTGGCCCTGGGGACTCTGGGCCCGGGGTCCTTCTTGGGGTCTTGGGCTTTGATCGCCCCTTCGTCTGCCTCTGGCTTTGGGGGGACGGATCTCTGATGCTTCACAGTCGCTGCTGAATGTTCTATTGGAGGAACCTTATTCACTTATGCATGCTCACAACCACACACAAATGGATGCAGGGATGTATATGTAGATATCATATGCAGATATGTAGATGGATATGTGATATGAATGCATATATATATATATATATATATATATATATATATATATACATATATATATATATATATATATATATATATATGTATATATACTATATATATTTGTAGGTATGGGTATGTTTATTTATAGAAATCTACTGCAATGTCATGATTATTATTAGTCTTTATGCATGTATGTTTCGTTGCTGTGTTCTGTCATGTGCTTTGCAGGATTGCGGACGGAGGTTGGGTGTGTTTGCCTTGTGCTCTTTTTGTGGATAATTGTTGTTTTGTTGTCTTACTTTCTATCTTTTCTTTCTCTCTATTAAAAAAAAATATATGCATATCGGTGTGAGAGGATGGCTATAAGGTGAGAAGGGAGGCCATCTATAAATGAAAAAAAAAAAAGAGATAGGGTGAGAAGCTCAGTCATCCGGGAGGGACTCGGAGTAGAGCCGCTGCTTCTCCACATCGAGAGGAGCCAGTTGAGGTGGCTCGGGCATCTGGTTAGGATGCCTCCTGGACGCCTCCCTGGTGAGGTGTTCCGGGCATGTCCCACTGGGAGGAGACCCAGAGGAAGACCCAGGACACGCTGGAGGGACTATGTTTCTCGGCTGGCCTGTGAACGCCTTGGGATTCCCCCGGAGGAGCCGCTCCAAGTGGCTGGGGAGAGGGAAGTCTGGGCCTCCTTACTTAGGCTGCTACCCCCGCGACCCGACCCCGGATAAGCGGAAGACAATGGATGGATGGATGGAAACATTTCATCTTTTATCCAAAATACTTTGTCAGTCTGAGGAGCTGCACTAAACTCAGGCCCTATTTACACGGACACAGCGGGGGAAACCTAGGTTTTTTTCATATGTTAATTAGAGGAAAAGATCGGGGTTGACATGGATGGATTTTGTGTTTTACATACATCCAAATGAATCTGTCCACCCCCATCCCACTGAACAATGAAAAAAAAACACAAAAAAAAACTGCTCAATGTATTTGTACATGGACCAGAAGCGTCCAATTTAAGATTTTGTGCAGAAATCAAAAAGGCAAAAAACAGATAATGAGCACTCACTTTCAATTATCATGGTTTGCACCGCTGTATCATCTGCAAACTTTACAATATGACAGCCTGGATGGGTATGTGCACAGTCATGCGTGAGCAGAGGGAACAGGAGAGGGCTCAACACACATCCCTGAGGAGAGCCAGTGCTGAGGGTTATTTGTGGTGGAGGAGGAGAAGTTGTGGATCCTCACTGACTGTGGTCTGTTAAGTCTAGGACCCAGTTGCAAATGGAGGGGCTTAGTCCTAGTGTGGATAGTTTGTCCATCAGAGTTTGGGGGGTCATGGTGTTGAAGGCAGACGTGAAGTCCACAAAGAGTATACAGATGTAGGAGTACTGCTCCAGGTGGGTGACAGCAGTGAGGACCATTATCTGTGTGAATGCTTACAAATAAAAAGAAATGTAGTTATTGACTTTGCTCACTTTAAGGATCAAATAAATCAAAAAACACTTTGTTCTTTATTTTTACTTTAATTAAGCAGAAAACATCACTTGTTTGATGACATAAACCAGTTACAGCAACGTGAAAATTTGTGCTTTAACTTTCACCTGACAAGAATGTCGACGTGGGAAACAGAGGACTAAAATTTATCAAAAGCACATATTTACAACAGGGAATTGAAAATACTGCAACACAGTTCTTGTTTATGTGTGGTGTCAAGTATGTATGCGCTCTATTACTGTATCAATGATAAATATATCAATAAAGTAACATTTTCCTGCACTTTACTGTCACTGTGATCCAAATGGTGTGTTTAGTCTCACGAGCGCTGTATCAGCCCTTACTGGCCCTCTCCCCATGAGAATCCTTGAAATGATTACCACCAGCGGCAGCTCCCTCGCTGTGTCATTTTCAACAGTATGTCAATAAAAACCTTTTGCATTTTCTGCAAAATTGGATATATTAAAAAATGAAACAGTCTGCAGCATTCTTTTTTGTTACAACCAAGAAAACTACCAGATCTCTACAAAATACTGTTGTTCTGTTGCAGCATTTATACACTTTTTGGTCATTTCAGATTCTGTTCTCTTCAAAGGCCTAAACAAGAAACTTAACACTTGTTTGAACTTATTAAACATTTAGAAGAAGATAAGTACCGTATTTTTCGGACTATAAGGCACACCGGAATATAAGGCGCATTAAGCGAAACAAGTTCATTGACCGATTTTTGAGTGCCGTGTATCACATAAAATTGGTTCGAGGTCCGTAAGCCCAACCAGAAATAATACATAAGGCGCACTGGATTATAAGGCTCACTGTCAATTAAAACAATAAAAAATTAAAGGATTTAAGTGCGCCTTATAGTCCGAAAAATACGGTAGCTCAGATTAACACATCAGAAAATAAGAGGACTAATTATTCAGAAGGAACAAGTTGGACTTCACAGCCCTTTGAAAACACAAATGAACAGGTCACCTCTCAGTAAATACAAAGATTTAACTGATCACACACAAAAGGAAAAGCTCATGTTTGGGTTTTGTTCCACTTGGTGACTGATGACTGACACGAAAACATCCCCCGTGGGACTGTTCACATATCCTAAATGTTTAAAAACAGCAACATGACTTATTTCTGTAGTAGATATTTCACTTCCCATCTGTGGAGTTTTCTATTTGGAATGTTTGGAATGTGGAGTTCCAAGTTCACAAAAGTTATTTTGTGTATCAGATTTAAAAAATGTGTGTTTAAACTGTGAGTTTTAAATGCTTGTTCTCAACTTCTGTAACATTCTGTCAATTAGACTGAGCAAAATTTATTTTTTTCTTTTTCTTTTTTTAAGAAACCTGAAAATAAAGCACTTTTACATCAGTTTTTTTTTCTTCGAATCTTTGCTTTACCCTTTGAATCGTGTCAGCTTTTTCAATAAAACACACGTAGCAAATGAAAATCTGGAGATCCAGTGTTAAAGCAGAAAATTTCACAAACAGAAAAACGTCTCAGATGTTTTCTAAGTAAAACCTCAGAATTGAAGGGCGAACATAACGGCGTCACAGAGACACATTCACACAGGACTGTTCTTCATCTCCGGTTGAGTCTGATCACACCAGAGACAATAAACGGCAGTTGATGGCAAAATAGTTTGTTGAACAACAGCCTCAAAAACAACTAAAATTAATGCATTATTAAATTTGGTGCCATACAGACAACTTTTTCTACACCTGATTTACTTTGTAAAAAAAAAGAAAAGAATCTAATATTTGCTTTGAAACTAAACAGCAATATAAAACATCAACAAGAATATATTAAAAATAAATTAATATTTGGAAGTTACATAAAAAGTTTTTAGCCTTTACATTCAAAATTCAGCGCCTTGTTTGGTTTTAATATTCACACTTTCACTTGC
>JBBPBX010008588.1:24874-35826 GCA_038048925.1 Garcialebias charrua
TTGCAGTTCTTTGGAACCAAAGTTAATGAACCAGATGACATTTTTGCAGTAAAATACATTGTATACTAGTGTTTTTTCCCCTTTAGTTTTAGTACCAAAATACACATAGGATAATGTAACCAAGACTGTCAGAGTTGCAATGGGTTTATGTTAGGTCAGTGAATGATCTGATCATCTGACTGTTGATTGCAGTAATCCACATTATTAGCAAAAATAGAGGGCCCCAAACCAAATTTCGCTTAGGGCCCCATGGAGGCTTGGGCCAGCCCTGAGTGGAGAGCATCCTGTGCTCCAGCATCAACATGTGGCATGGAGGCTGCACAGCTGCAGAAAAGAAAAGCTCTGCAGAGAGTGGTGAAGGCTGCACAGAAGATGTTGGAGTCAGTCTCCCCACCATCAAAGACATCTACACCTCCAGATGCAGGAAATGACATCTAATTTATGTACAAATGTTCCAAATACAAATCTTCCCCCACTTTTAGTGAATAATCTAAATCCTTTGGACTCCAAACTAACCAACTATGCTGTTTGTTTCATATTTAACAAAGAGCTATATCCATATTCCTCTTCCTGACACACAATTCTAAATGCCTTCTCCAGAAAAGATGTTGAACACTTAAGATCAACATTTTTTAAATTCCTTGTCGCACCTAAAGCAAAACATTTTCATTTAAAAATTATTAACAAAATTTAACCCTCTGCTGATTTTCTATGTAAACACTTTGGCTTTGAGTGTACTAATTGTTCATTTTGTAACGAACTCGCTGAGACCACTGAGCACATTTTTTATGATTGTATATATACTAATGCCTTTTGGGATGATTTACATCACTGGTTGTCTATATACAGATTCCAGAATTGAAAATTGAAAATGCCTTGTATGGTTTTATCGCAAAAAACACTGTACTGTACATGATCTGATGATTAACACTATTATCACTGTAGGGGAGTTTTTAATTCACAAGAATAGATTTCTTAAATCTAGACCAAACTTTGTTGCCTTTCACAGAGAACTCTGCCTCTTCTTTTCGTCACTGAAACATATGAGAAAAAAGACTGCTGTGAATCTCTTCAAGATGGTAGAGGACCTTAATTTCTTGGAAAACCCCTAACACTATACACAAGGACGGCCAGAGGCGAATCCAGAGTCCTGAAATGATGACAGAATGTTTATTCAGCTGGGCTCCTCTGAAAAGTCAGTGGAATTCCTCAGTAGCAGGTTTGGAGGGGTGAGAGCGTCTGGTTTACAAAACTTCTCCAGACGTGTTGAGATAAGACAGTCTGTCAAGGCCAGTCAGGGAGCCAAATGTCAGATAAACACGATTGTTTTGGGAACAGGCAGAACTTTAATGACATCTACCTTCAGTCTGTGTCGGTCCACTCGCTTCCGAAATGTCCAAATTAAAATGACCACACCAATGGAACGTGCCTGAGAAAATCCCCAAGATCTAATCCATTCAGCCAAAAGTCTGGTTTCTCGAGACATGAACCAAGCCATCATGTAAGGCAGGCAGCCTGACCAGGTCCAGATTTGCTGCCGACGTCTTCCTTGTGTGTTGATAGACCAGGAACCAGCCGAATCCAAAAAGCAGGAACCAGTTATCATAAATCCAATTAAATATGTGTCCTTAAGATCCACAGATGACAGCAGAGATAGACACGTCATCAAGTCTTCCAAGTCGATGAGATATCCAGCTGTGTGCATGCCAACAGGGCAAATCGGCTCGCCTACAGCCTGTCTTCTTTTGAAGAAATGTTATCAGTTGTGTTGAGGGACCAACTGACCAAATTGAAGTCCATAGTTATGATTCGGAAGATTTTGTAGAAGAGAGGCTCTCAGACAGTTTCACAGACAAGACAAGCAAAAGCAAAGCGGAGACCGAGAGGAGACGTCCGCCCCCTTGAGAAGAGCAAGTGTTGAAGTTTTAAACAAATACAATTTCGTTCCACCACATTTTCTGACTTATATGAAAAAAAAAATCTACAAATTGTTGATTTTTAAATGAGCTGTTCCCTTCTTCAGCTTCCATCATCATGCCACCCTAAATTTAAAAAAAAAAAAATTAAAAAAAAAAAAAAATTAAGTGTGATGTAGTTTGTGTATTAGTTAGAAAAATTAAGTAGAATTATTCATTTTGTGATGTAGTTTATGTATCACAGTTAGAAAATTAAGTAGAATTATGGGTGATGTAGTTTGTGTATTACAGTTAGAAAAATTAAGTAGAATTATTCATTTTGTGATCTAGTTTATGTATTACAGTTAGGAAAATTAAGTAGAATTATTCATCTTGTGATGTAGTTTGTGTATCAGTCAGAAAAATTAAGTAGAATTATTCATTTTGTGATCTAGTTTATGTATTACAGTTAGGAAAATTAAGTAGAATTATTCATTTTGTGATGTAGTTTGTGTATTACAGTTAGAAAAATAAGTAGAATTATTCATTCTGTGATGTTGCTTGAAGGTTATCATTGGTTGAACAAACTGTGAAATAAGGGGCAGATATAATAAGATTTCATCTTCTTTCTGCTCCCTTCATTTTATCCTACTTGTATTCTTGTATCTGATGAAACTGTCTTGTATTGTACTTTTAAAATGAATGAATAAAGATCAATCAATCAATCAATTCTTCCCATCTTCTGCATCTCTCCCACAAACACACCAGACTCATGTGTGTTTTAATAAATCAGCCCTGGTACAGGATGTTGACTCTGTTTGCTTAAATGTGAGCAGCCTGAGGGTGTGGGTGACTGGCAGAGGCTAAATTAACCCAACTTTGCTCCATCTGCTGCATCCTTCCACCTCTGCACCTCCCTCCCTCACTTCTCCTCTGGCTGTTTCTTAACGCCCCCGCTCCCCCCACCTCCCACACCTTGAGCTATTTTTTTTCTGATCTTGCTCACCTCCCACGGGTCTGCCCGTTCCAGCAGCGGTCCTCGTTAGTGACGTCGGCAGCCATCTTCTCATCGCTGCAGATGGTGTATGGGAGGTACGCCCAGAAGCCTTGCATGGGCCGCAGTCGCTCCTTCAGCTCGGTAACCTGTGTGGAGGTGGAGGGAAAATGCTCATGAGTCAGACCTGATTCTGAAGGAGCCTCGTTTGCATGGCTGGCTGGAGGATGCACATGGATCCTGTGGCGATGGTGGGCAGGAAAAACCCCGACATGACTCTGCTTCTGCTTCAACTCGCCAAACGGCACATCTTTTCTCTCCTACACATAAATATGCATACCATTATCCTTTTCCTCTTTACTTCCGGTTTAGTTTATTTTATAAACTCTTCTCTTTTAAGGATCATTATCTGTGCATCTGTTAAAGTATGTTGAAGTCTTAGTGTCCCTGAACAAAGGATTTCAGCGTCTTCCAGCTTATTGCTTTGATTGTCTGGTTTTGAACCAACACATTCTCAGCATCATATCAAAGTACTGGTAAACTTAGATATACAGACATTTCCAAAGAATTAGAATATCATGGAAACGTTGTTTAACTTCCATAATTCCATAAAAAAAAGTTAATCTTTAATAAATAATCGATTCAGGGCCCACACTTTAAATGATTTCAAGTATTTATTTGTTTATTTTTACATAATTTGGGCTTCCAGCACATAAAACCCACGAAAATAGGATTTGAACAAATTTGAACACCGTGAAGACATCAGCCCACACTGGTTAGTTTTTGCAGAAAAAAAAAGAAAGAAAGTAGGATGACAACAAATCAATCAAAATATGGTACTTTCAAAATGATATGTCAATCTTCAGTACTTGGTTGGGAATCCCATCACTGCCTCCATGTGACGTGGCATTGAGGCAATCAGCCTGTGGCACTAACTGGGAGTTATGGAAGTCCAGATTTCCTTGATGCTGTCAGTTCTTCTTTGTTGTTGGGTCTGGTGCTCCTCATTTTCCTCTTGAGAACACCTCATAGATTCTCAATGGGGTTTAAGTCCGGTGAGTTGGCTGCCCAGTCAAGCACTGTGGCGTGGGCATCAAACCAGGTTTTGGTGCTTCTGGCGGCATGGGCAGGGGCCAGGTCCTGCTGGAAGATGAAATCTGCATCTCCATACAGATCCTCAGCAGAAGGAACCATGAAGTCCTCTAAAACATTCTGGGAGACTGTTGCACTGACTTTGGATTTAAGAAAGCAGAGTTTACCAACACCTGCACCGGACACTGCACCCCATCTCATGACTGACTGTGGATATTTCACACTGGACCTCAAGCAGTATGGGCTCTGTGCCTCACCCTTCTTCCTCCAAACCCTTGGACCTTGATTTCCAAATGAAAGCACGCTTTACTTTCATCAGAAAAGAGGACAGAGGAACCGGACAGTTGCGTCTGAATGTGGTGGTTTTTGAAGCTGTGACTCCCGCCTCATTCCACTCTTTCTAGATCTCTGCCAGATTCTGGAATCTTCTCTGTTTGATAATCTGCTGAAGCCCACGGTCATCTCTTTTGCTGGTGCATCTTCTCCTGCCACATTTTGCCCTTCCACTAGACTTTCCATTGATATGCTTGGACACAGCGCTCTATGAACAGCCAGCCTCCTTGGCTTACCCATCCTATGGAGGGTATGATGGTCTTCTGGCCAATTATGTCTGCAGTCATCCCCATACTGAACCGAACTGAGAAAATTGAACCAAACTGAAGCAATTTAATGACGCCTGGGGAAACCTGTGCAGGTGCTTTGAGTTTAGTAGATGATTAGTTTGTCACACTCAGTTTAAAGCATTCATGCACTGCAACATTTGGGCTGATTTCTCCAGAATATTCAAAAAAAATTAAATCCTGTTTTCGTGGGTTTCATGAGCTGGAAGCCCAAATTATGTAACAATAAACAAATAAATACTTGAAATTATTTAAATGATGGGCCCTGAGTCTATCATCTATTAAAGATTAACTTTTTGAATAAAATTATGGAAGTTAAACAACTTTTCCATGATGTTCAAATTTTTTGGAAAGGGTCTATATATTTTGGAGGGAAAAAAACATTAAGTTCAAGATGTTTTGTCACAATAGTGACTTGGCAAGAGGTCAGTAGGAGCAACAAGCAAACTGCAGCTAAGATCTGAAGCTCTCGGCCTTGACCTCTCTAAATGGTTTTAAGAATCTGTTGGAATCCTGGCAAAAACCAATGCAGATATGTTCTTGTTCTTGATTTTATACATCTACCTTATAATGTTTTGCTAGTTTTTGATACTTTGTTTAAAAAAAATTATTTAAAAAAAAATCTGTATTTCTCTTATGTTTTTCTATTGTTTATTAAGGTAATTGTATCATTGCTGTTCATCATTCTTTAGTTTGTAGCAGGTCGCTTTTGTAAATGAGTCCACGGGGCTCAATGAGATTTACATGACTAAATAAAGGTTGAATTAAGGAAAGTGTTTAGCCATGAGCTTTGAGGAAAACTTAACACTTTGGTGTTTTTCCACTCCTCACCAGTCGGTCCAGGTTGGTGCCTGCAGCGGTGGTGGGTTTCTCCTCGGGGGTGTAGGTACGGAAAGGTCTCCTGTTGCCTCCCGTCTCTTTAGGCGAGCGTTTGGGTCGTGCTGGAGCTGGTCTGGGGTTTCCACAACCTTGGAACACCTGAGTCAAATGTCAATAAATCAAGAGATGTGAACAGGTAAATAATTAGTATTTCTTTCTACCTCTTTCAGTTCATTGAAAGAAATTTCATAAATGTCACATTCTTGGTTATTCTGTACCTTCCAGAACATTCATTTAATTTCCTTTATTTATATAGGTTAGTCACAATGAGACACAATCGTCTCATTTGCAAGAAAGGCCTGTTATACAAACTTTAAACAGATTTTGTTACATTATGTTTTGAATCACTCTTTAGATTTCACCTTGAACCTCCGGATTCAGTCCGTCAAATTTAGACATCATCACTGCTTCAAAAACTCATCTCAAATTAGATCTTTCATTTGAAAATGTAAGATTTAGGGATTGTCTGAATGTCCTCAGACCAGACAGCAACAGACAAAGAAGTAATTACTCTTTTTGAAACATAGGGTGTTTTTCCTTAAACAGTCTGTTTAACTCAGACATCACCCTCTGTACTATCAAAACAAAGCATAAGAGAAAGAAATTGAAGGACAATGTGCTGATTTAATCCTAAACTATGAAAAGGGTCGAGTGAGTTTCTCTGTTATAAGCCAACGTTAAAAAAAAAAAATCTATGTGAAAGTTGTCCAGCAAAATTTGTCAAATTATGACATTTTAAAACTAAAAGAATAGAAAGTTTCCTCTTCCTGTCAACAGAGACCAGGAGCTTCTTAATGGTGGTGGACAGTCAGGCTGTCCCTCATCCCTGTTTTTTCATGCATGCATTTATTAGAATTAAAATAGAACCAATATTAAAGTTTTGACTCGACCAACAGTGAACAATTATGTATTTTTAAGGCTTCAGTAAAACATTTTCTTGCGTTTGTATTTTCAGGTTCAAGAAAAGATTCAAACCGTTCACTGGAGTGCAGTTTCATGTTGTTAAATCTTCTGCTGGGGATCTCACCCTTACCTTACTGGAGATGCTGACACTGTTTTCCTGCATGTGCATTATGGCCTCCGACACTTTTACAGAGATGGAGTCAGCAGCCAGCTCAAAATTAAACGGACCTTCGAGCTTCTCGGAAACCATGTACAGAGCATCTGACAGAAAGAGGAACAAGTTTACTAAGACTCCAGCAACAAAGTGCTCTTAGTTTCACACACTGACTGCTGGACATGGGCTCCAGCTCTTTATTTGTTTAAAAAAAAAATTCATTTAAAATAAACAAAATAAACAAAACAAATTCATCAAAAAGAAAATAAAACATTGAATGAAAAGGGTGCAGAAAGAAGAAAAAATATTCTTATAATATCTGCCCCTTTTTAAATATTAAAATAACTATAAGCAAACAACCTACGCTTGAACAATCTCCAAATTGGAAACAAAAAAACATTAGGCCTTACTCCCCAACCATTTTTATTACTTCTGTTCATATAATATAAACTAGATCCTTCCATTTGAAAGTTATTTATATTTTCATCATTTAACCAGATCTCTGAAACTGCTATTATACTAAAACTTACATTCAACAATTTTAAATAGTCTGTTATTTTAAATAAACTTGCATTTATACTTCTACTATTAAAATGAATGATAGAGAAACCCCTGCTCGCTATTTTAATGTCATTAAATGATTATGTAATCTACATCTTCAATCATCTATCTATATATATACTGTATATATATGTATATATATATATATATATATATATATATATATATATATATATATATATATATATATATATATACAGGTAGTCCCCGATTTACGAGCGCTCTGATCTGCGAGGTTCCAGACTTACGAGCTGCACATTTTTGGAAAAAACGAAAAAAATACTGAGTTTTCATGTGTTTTTTCACTTCAGTTAGCAAGTTAAGCATATAAACACACGTTTCCGATCATTTTTATGCACTCAAAAGTAGTTTTTAGATGAAAATAGAGTGTTTTTAGGTGCGCTAGCGAAAACCGTTCCAATTTACGAGCGGATTTCCGGATTTACGAGCGAAATGGCGGCCGTTCCAAATTACGAGATTTCCGGTTTACGAGCGCCTCGTTGTAACGGATCTCGCTCGTAAATCGGGGACTACCTGTATATATATATATATATATATATATATATATATATTTCTTTTTTTATTGTGGAGGATTAGTTTTTCTGGTTACAATCTTTTACAATTTCATTACTGATCACATGCAGTGCCACCCCTGAACACTAACAAATCTCTAACGTTTCCCCGCACTCACCGATGAATTTGTTCCACTCTGTGTCCAGGTCAGCCTGGTTGGCTAAACAGGCCTTCATGACGTTAAGACACAGAGGATGGCAGGGCTGCAGGGAGGGCATGCCACGACACAGGGGGCAGTACCACTGACGCATCAGGCCACGCACACACTCTGAATCTACGGTCAGCTGGAAGCACAGCAGCACACAAGAATAAATGAGACGACACACTAGTTTGTGTGTGGGAGGGCAACTTTAAAACAGCCAAACTTGATACCCCCTTGTTCTTCAATGTCTTTAATCCACATATTGTCCTTTAAATTTATGACCATTCAGGGCCCTTAGGGGAAATAATCAACCACCTTATTTAACGACTTAAAAATACTATTTTTAAAATGTTTTTTCACACTGAAAAAAAAAAAAGGATTTTAGAACTGTTTCAGCCTGAAAACAAAAATCTACCTATACACAGGTGCAACCTATACACCAGAAAATACTGTAATTTAAATTACTTTTTTGAACCCTTTAAGGGTCTTTTGTTAAAATGAAATAAAAATCTGTTTAAAAACTTACAAAATATTTATTTTATATTTTATATATAAAAAAATTGCATTTTGCCCTATTAGTATGCCCAAAATTATGTTTTTTATTTTACTTTTTTTGTATTCCAATCCAGAGCTTTGTGAAGACCCTGCAGACCACCAGACCCTTTAGAAGCAGCAGCTGAAAACGAGGCGAGGTATATATATATATACCACATGTACATAAAAAAAAATATATATATATTTTTTTTAATTTATTATTATATTATTATTATTTATTATTATTATTATAAATTTGTTTCCTTTGTATTTTTTTATTATTAAAAACTCTGGCCATGAAAGAATCACTAAGTTAAAAAAGTATTTTTCACCTGTACCAGCTGATACGAGCGAGCTGCAGGTGCACAGTCCACTCGCTAATCACTTCCTGCCTTTGGATAAACCGACAGCAGTCACTCGCTGTCAGCCATGGAGCATTTGATTCTGCATCCATGCAAATCAACTTTTTAGTACTACATGTTTACTTGTGCACATTACAAGTGACTTTTTGCTCCTTACATCCAAACAAACCATTTTGTCGGACGAGATGATCAGCGGGACTCTGCAGAGACTTACTGAGGAAGACGCAATTTTTTCGGGGATAAGGTGAACTTTGTCCCGATACTTTTTTTTTTTTAGAGGTTCTCAAATACAAAAGCTGAGCACCACCTTGTGGGCTAATATAAAATCAAAAGTTTAAAGATAAAAGATAAAAAGAACAAACCTCACTGAGAGGAATGCATAATAAATATGGGATTAAAATGTGTTTTACAGTGTATTCTAAAGTGGCTGATATTTCTCAAAAGGAACATGAGTGTCGTAAAGTGACTGTGAGGTTGAGAGCGTTTGAAAAAGCTCTGACAATTTTTTTTTAAAGTACAGTAGAAGGATTTTTAGCCTTTTTCAAAAATATTTTTTTCTTAATGACTGTACTAAAATAAATTAATAATGAAAGCACAAACAAAAATAAATGTGTGGCTAATTTCCCCCCAAAAGACAATACAAGGGTCAGTGCTGCAAATAAACAACGTGCACTGTTATGAAATATTACTCTTTGATGGTTGGAAAGAACAGTTATTTATAAAAATCATTTAGCAACTGATTGGTTCTTAAAGGGAAACTAATGAGTTGGACGTTCTCACTTAATCTCTTCTGGTGGATTATGATTAACTTTTCCTCCCACATCTTGACTGTGATGAGAAGAGAATTGCTCAAACAATGTGAATATATCAGAATAATTTGCATGGTCTCAAGACAGATGGGTTTTTGTTTGTTCAGTTGCAGTAAATACAAGCAAATATAAATATAATCCTTTTCACTTCGTTCTGACAGTGAGAGCACATTTCTATTTTAGCCTGCCAACAGAAAATATAACCTGAGTTGAAAGCTCTTTTTCCAGATGAGTATGAAAGGAAGCCACTCACCTTTGTGGCCTTGTTCACAATATCCCGACCAGTAGCCAAGCCCTGAGAAAGTGCTCTGGCTGCGATGAACGCCCTCGACACCTGAATATAAAGCCAAATGTTACTGCTCATGAGTCACACGTTACATCCCACTCTCATTCTGCTGGAAGATGTGTCCAATTTATTTCTGTTACTCTGGATGTTACGCACTTGTGCTCTGAGTTTGCGGGGAACGTCACCAAATGGCTGCAGCTGTTCAGCGTGTTTGCTGACACACTCCAGGTAGTCTTCACTGAACTGATACTGGGGGTTGACCAAAGAGAAGACTCGCTCCACCAGTCTGGACCAGAAATCTGACAGCACTTCTGACAGACTCACACTGCCCCCTGTGGACAAAACCCAAACCAGTCAAGTTTAAAATAAAACACATAAAAAAAACATACTCTTGCATTTATAGCCTTCACTCTAACTGCTGAGGGGTGTGCATTAAATTTCAAGCTTTATTATGCAGAAAAATGTAAAGAGATTAACCTTTTGCAAGTACCTGACCTTACTTTTGTCTGCTTGGCTACACAAAACACAGGCAACCTGGTGGTGGAATAGTGACGTGCAGGAAGCTATTCAAAGAAAGAGGTTAGCCAAGAATAAATACAAGTGAGAGGGCTGAAGAGAGAAAGAGACAGGAATATAAGAAGATGCAGCCTAGAGCAAAGAAAGAAGTGGTAAAGGCAAAACAGAAGGTGTATGATGAGCTGTATGGGAGGCTGGACACTAAAGAGGGCGAGAAGGACTTGTACTGATTGCTGAGAAAGAAGGATCAGCCTGGAAAGGATGTGCAGCACGTTAGGCTTGTTAAAGATAGGGATGGTAATGAGCAAGAGAAGTTTAACAGAGATCAGCTCAGGATGATTTTAAAAGCATAAATTCACTGATAGCAAGTTGTGCCAGAAGAATTATGTTGAAAATGAGAAGAAATAAGTCAGTGTTTGTCAAAGCTAAGCAAGCTAATAAAAGAAATATGCCATTGAAAGTAAACTGAAATAGACAAACAAGAAGTGAGTGCTGAGTGCTGAATTACTTTGTGGAAGCTAAAGCAAAGTTGTTAAAGCTAAAAACAGCAAAACACTAGTTAAAAGTCAAAATTAGTCAAATTCTAGCAAGAAGCTAGGTGTATCAAAAGGCTGGCTAAAAGCTAAAAAAAA
>JBBPBX010008588.1:36375-62152 GCA_038048925.1 Garcialebias charrua
GAAGACGTGCGCGTTCTGAGTGAAGAGCAGGCCGTAGGTCTTGGTAAACATCTGGTTCATGGACTTCTCAGAAAGTCCTATAAGATCTCGGAAGAAATCTGCAAAGAGACAGGACGAGCAGAAATTAAACACGAGTCTTTCCCCCTTTTAGCCAGGTTTCTGTAAAGGCCCACAATCAACACTCCGTCCTCTTCATATTAAGATTATCAGCTCCACCGTTTTACAACGTGTGCTCTAATCTGCCTTTAACACTCATGTGCAGTCTCCCACACTGCAAGTGTTTTTCCTGACTCACAGCAGACATTATATAAAAGTGTGAAGGAAAGAAAAGGTGATAACGGTCCAAGCAGGTAGGAGGAGAATGTGTAAATTCAGCTCTGTGGAGAGGCTGCAATGCAACCCTGCAGCAAAAAAACAGAATTTAATCTAACGAGGACTAAAATCCCTTAAATGCAAACCCTTATTAAATCCAATAGAGTTTACAGATACTTAAAATGCCAATTAACGCATTTTACTGATGAAGGTCAGTTTAAAAGGTGGCTCCTCAGCCCGCGTGGCTCAAACGCAGGGGCGGATCTAGAAAAATATCTATGGGGTGGCAAGAGGGTGGCAAGGATGTTTCAGGGGGAGGCAACACCCTCCCCCTCCACACACATACACACACACATACATATATATACAGTATACAGGTAGTCCTTGACTTACGACGCCCCTGACTTACGACGTTTCGGACTTACGAACGCATCTCATTATAAAAAATAAAAATAAAACTTTTTTTAAATAATAAATAAATAAATGTACAGTACTGTACAGTTACCAAGCACTTAGCCTATCCTAACACAGTTAAGGAGTGAGTTGAATTGTCTCCCTCCTCCCTAGCAGGCTCCATTCACATAAAGGGAGCTAGCTCCCTTTATGTGAAAGGGAGACAATTCAACTCACTCCTTCATCTTTAAAAACTGTGTTATGATAGGCTAAGTGCTTGGTAACTGTACAGTACTGTACATCTATTTATTTTTTTAAAGGAATTTAAAATAAATAAATAAATAGATGTACAGTACTGTACAAAAAACAATATATATATGTTTTTTTTTTGTATGTGATCCTACTTACGAATTTTTGACTTCCGTAGGTACGGAACTTGTTCGTAAGTCGGGGACTACCTGTATATATAAATAAAATGATGCAATGTAAAGGAAGAGACATGGAACAGCCAAAGTACAGGCAGCAGAAATACAGGTGTGTTCAGTCCTCCTTTCATTTCATTTCTCACTTCCCACCACTCAGTCAGAACTTGACGTCTTGAGTCAGTTGTACATTGTGCTTCTTCTTCTTTAATTATTGGCAGTTGGCAAGAAAGTTAGGTGAGCATTACTGCCACCAACTGGTAAGGAGTGTGGACCATATGACTACATTGTGCTGCATTCAATGTTGTTGGAAAAAAGATGTTCGCATTCGTAATGTCCAGCTGGGGTGGCAAACAGGGTGGCAAGGCTCTCGGTTGGGGTGGCAACTGCCCACCCCAGTAGATCCGCCCCTGCTCAAACGCGTCTCTGGTTCTGGAGAACAGATGTTACGGTGATGTCATCGTGGTTGGTTCAGGTTTGAATATTTTAAATGTTACAACAGGAAGTCTGGAAATGCGGTTTAGAAAATGGTCTGGTTTAATGAGGCGAACGTGTCTAATTAAAGGCTCCGCGGTTTGTAAAGCGCGTTAAGTCAGCAAATCTGGATCTTTGTTGCTTCACTTGTTTTTTTTTGTTTGGTTGAAAATGTGATTCCCCCCCCAAGTTTATGCATGAATTAAACAAATGGAAACCACACGTCTGTTCTTAAAATCAATTTAGAATATGTGAACATCTGAATGAATCTGTGTCTTTAGATGTTCTAAATGTGTTTTGAAGTCATTAACTGCTTGAAATCAGTAAAGGAGTAACATGGGATGAACAGGTTGTGTACCTGCTGTCTTCAAAAGACAGTCTTGTGATAAAGAAGACAGTCTTGTGATAAAATGAGTAACTGTGCAGTGTGCAGGCGTCTTCGTCTCTCACCATCAAACTTGCGGTGTCTCTGGGTGAAGGTGGTCAAGAGGAACTGGCTGTTGTCCTCGATGGCTGTGAGAAAATCCTTTTCGCTCTGGAAAGACAGAGTCTCCTCCATCTGACTGGAGCAGCAGGTATAATCCTGAGGGCAGACACGCAGGTGCTCACCTGCACCCAAAAAAAAAAAAAAACATCAGAAGAAGAAGAAAGGTTAAGACCGATTGTTTAACGTTTAAATGGTGGGATTTGTGGCTATTTTCTGGGATCTGGATAATTTGGCTCGGCTCTTCACTACTTGTGTTCGGGAGCTGAAAAATGTATGGTGAGCGAAGCTAAAGGATCCAGATCCCAGAAAAGCGCCATAATTCCCACGACTACATCGATTAGTCAAAACAATTCACTTCAAATCAGTTTATTTCTATAGCGTCAAGTCACAACAGAAGTCATCTCACTGAACAGAAACATTCATACACATAAAAAGTAAGTTAACATTATTTATCTGAGGCGCAGACTGCTTTGAGTTTAACTTCATCGCAGAACTCTCCTCTTGAGCAAGCATGAAGGCGACAGCGGGAAGGAAAAACTCCCTCATGAGGAAGGAACCTTTAGCAGAACCAGGTTCAGGACAAGCATTCCAGTCATTACTGACTCGACTTCAGCTGGTTCAGAATGCTGCTGCTCGTCTTTTAACTGGTACCAGAAAATGAGAACACATCACCCCTGTCTTAAAATCACTACACTGGCTTCCAGTTCATTTCCGGATTAATTTTAAGGTTCTTTTGTTTATGTTCAAATCTCTTAATGATCTCGCCCCACAGTATCTGTCCGACCTTCTCCAGCCATACATTCCCTCACGCTCTATGAGGTCAGCAGATCAGCTGCTGTTGGTCGTCCCAAAGTCCAACAGGAGGCTGAGAGGTGACCGAGCGTTCTCAGTCGCTGCCGCTAAACTGTGGAATGAGCTGCCTTTGCACGTCAGACAAGCTGACTCACTTCCTGTTTTTAAATCTGCTCTGAAGACACATTTTTTTCTCTTTGGCTTTTAACACAGCTTGAAATGTTGGTTTTACCGTTTTTAGGTTATTTGTTCTATAGTTTTTACTGTTTGCTGTATTGATCTGGTGGTTCATCACTTTTATGGTATTTTTTGAGTTTATAGTTTTATGCTTGTTCGTGTGCAACGGTGTTGTTTTAAAGGGCTTTATAAATAAAGTTGTATTGTATTGTAAGCGGCCATCTGCTTCAACCGGCTGGGTTTGAGAGGAACAGAACGGAGGAACAGATACACAATGGCAGGTCGAGAAGCACATGATGACTCTGAAGTCACGTGCGCTGCAGAACAGTAGCACTGACTCTCCACTTCGACTCAACTTTATTTTTTTGTTCCTGTTGTTTTTGTTTTAACTTTTATTGCGCCTAAGCTGCACACCCACGGTACGGGTTGAACGCAACACACTTCTGGAGTTTTGTGTTGCTGCCTTGCCATCCTGCCATCCTGGTTCAGTTCCCGGCCTCCCTCCAGCCTCGGGCTCAGGCCTGTCATGGAAGCCGTCTCCATGATCCTCCATCTGCCTGCACGGACTGAACTCTACGGACCCATTCGGTTCTGTGGAGAAACCTTAATTGTTCTCCGTCCGCCAGACCCAGTTCTGGAGGGCAGGTGCTGCGGTCCTTATTACCATCAAGCTGCTGACGAGATCTGCTAACAAGACTGGCTAAAAAAACATGCCACTAACCAAACCACACCGCTAGTACCATGGTGCCAACGGGAGTTGCTAACCTCACTGTCATCAGAACACTCTGTCAATAGGACCATGCTGCTGTAGATTCATTTCTTTTTCACTTTTGGCGTCTTGTTTCTGTATTTTTGTTGCATGCTTTGATAATTGATGTTGTTTTTTTGAGTGTGTGTTGTTTTTTTTACGAGTCGAGACGGTTCTTTTTATCTTGAGCATTTCATTGTATTGTTGACCTTGTGTTGATTTTACTTATGACAAATAAACCAAACCTGAACTGTATATGTTGAGAGAAATACAAACCATTCCATCCATCCATCCATCCATCCATTATCTTTTACCCGCTTCTTCCATTTTGGGTCACGGGGGTTGCCGGTGCCCATATCCAGCAATCACTGTGCGAGGGGCGGGGTACACCCTGGACGGGTCACAAGTCCATCACAGGGATACAAACTATTCATTTGTAACAATTCATTTAGGGAAATAAGGTCAATTTGTCCCCCAGTAGTTGAAGCGGCAGCATAACAAGCCAACTCTAACTACAGTATAGGATTTATCAAAAAGGAAAGTCTTGAGCCCAGTTTTTAAACTGGACAATGTGTCAGCCTCACGGACAGAAACTGGAAGTTGGTTCCACAAGAGAGGAGCCTGAACGCTCTTCCACCCATTCTGCTCTTGGAAACTCTAGGAACTACAAGTAAGCCTGTAGTCTGAAAGCGAAGCGCTCCGTTAGGAAAATATGGGACAATAAGATCTGTAATATAAGCTGGAGCTAGGTTATCGAGCACTTTGTAGGTCAGACGTAAAATTTTGAATTCTATTCTGAATTTGACCATGAGTGGGTCACCTTTTTAAGAGTGTCTCCGGCTAATGAGAAATTAATCTGGAAATGTTAAATAAACAGAACGCTCAGGGAGAAAATTGCATTTTGACGGCAATGAATTATTCAGGTTCCAGATTTCTTTCATCTCTGATTAGTTTGAAAGGTAATAACCTGTGCAAACAACAGCCAGGAGGAGGAGATGAGGACATCACACAGTGTTTCTCTAACATAATTACATCTGGCATGAATATGCGTCTGTTAGTACATTCATTGGAAAGTGTCTTTCTCAACTCCTCCCCGGCTGACGCTCCTCTCTGCCTCTTTTGTTGTCTGTGTGTCTCAGCATCAGCCGTTCTTGTCCGTCTATTTCCATTTTTAAACTGCATCCCTTCATCCCTCCCTCTCTCTCTCCCACTCCTGGCCATCTGCTCCCTCCTGGCCCACGGGACAGTGAGCAGAGAGACAGGGATAGTCCAACACACACACACAAAAAAAAATCAATCAATTCTGCAGTTGCCTCAGATGTTGAACTGATTTGCCATGGAATAAATCCTCACAATTACTCCAGCAGGAGCTCCATGGACTGTCACTGATTTGGAGCTAAGCCAAAATGAAAAATTTCCAGGCAAGTCTTTTTGTAGTAGGGGTTCTCTTTTCTTGTAATTTTAAAACCGACTTGAAATAACCCCCCTCCATGAAATCCAACTGATAATAATCCACAAAATATCTGAAAATGAGATGATCTCAGAGCCTGCATGGATTAAACCAGTGGTCAAAGACTAATTAGGGGCGAGGTTCTTTGTTGCACCGGTGTTGGCAATTTGCTCACCCCCTTAATCATCCTATTTAAACCACACATGGGGGTGTAGAGGGGTGTGATGTGGTTTAAACAACTCTCCATCATTTCTCTGGAGAAAAACACATCATGATGCACTGACATTCTCACCCTGGGGCTTTTTTTATTTGAGCCACATTTGCTCTTTCCTTTCAGTTTCTTTAATTTGCTGTGAAGATTGCTGTTCAAGACTGCTCAGATCTCTTTAGACTAGCTTATCATTAACTTTTCTAAATGTATTTTTATTATTTTGCATTTTATAATCTTTATGTATTTTATATTTCAATGTGTCACTGATAATGTTTCAACTGTATTGGTTTGTTCCTTGGGTGTCCTGCAAGGCGCTTATTATTATTATTATTATAAGGTTGCAGGTTTTAAACAGTAACTTTAATGTTCAGCGTTGAAGTATACTAATAAACATGTAATTTTATTTTAATAAATGTAGTTGGAAGTGGATCTTACCGGAGATTTGAGTCACCGGAGCGGAGCTGGTGCTGTAGCCCTTCTCTGAGTACACCTGCCGGGCGTCGGAGCAGCTCCTCCCCGCTGCAGCCGCCGCGGGGCTCCGGGTCCCCGACAGGACGGAGACCGCGCAGAGCCAAACCAGCAGCCGGTTCTCCATCCTCCCCCACGGACTCAAACAACAGCCACTAGTGAATGAGACGAGGGTGGTTTTGTAAGTTCGAGAGGAAATATGCTAAATGAAATGGATTATGATTTTTTAAAAGTAGCTATAAAAGAGTAACGGCATCCAAAATCATCAGTCTTTTAAAGCAGCATGGTCTCCTCTATAAGTATAAACATCCGGTCACGGTTTTACATCGCCGACCGTGTCCAGGTGGGTTTCCTTCTTAGGAGACTCGTAAATAAAGGAGAGAAAAAGAGAAAGTCCCAGGCAGCCTCTCTACCATCATCTGACGCACAAACTGCGTCAAGTTCACCGAAATCCAAGTGATGGCGACACCGGAAAGGATGGACTTCAAAATAAAAGATGAAGGTGAGAGTATTGAACACTTGTTTGTAGAATGTCCTCATGTTGGTCAGATGTACAACGTTTCCTGACAACAAAAGTTAGAAAAAATATTGTTTTGTCTAAATTACAAATTTTGCTCATTTTCAACAATTCAAACTTCTCTTCAGAAGAGATATATTTAGTTAATCTTATTGTAATTTTAGCAAAATATTATGTCCACAAGATGAAATGGAGTGAAAAAAGCCCCTCATGGAATAATTTTGAAGAATCTGACTTAAAAACATACATTGCATCTATTGAAAAGCTTACTTTGAATAATCAGAAGCTTAGAAAAACAAGAACTATTTTCTCAAAATTTTATGTCTCATAATCAGACCCCTGTATGATATTGTTTATTGCATTGTTACTTATATCTTTATTTAATTTTTGCTTTTTGTTTTATTTTACTTTCTTGTAATGGACTCTGTTCTGTATGATATTTTTGGACTATTGTCAAAATTTGGTTCAATAAAAAAAAAAAAAAAAAAAAACTTAAAAATAAAAGAACTCTTCCGTGTCCGGCCACATGTCGACTGGTCCAGCTGTGTGAAGAAAATACACGTGGAATGCAATTTAATCTGCATAAAAGTAAAATGGGGAAAATGAACTATTTTGAAAATGTTTTGCAGTTCTTAAGAGGCACTTTACTTAGCAGTGGTGTCGTCATCAATACTGTATTTCTATTTTCTAATGTTCAGCGGCTATATCACGTTCCAAAACAACTGTCAGTAAAATGCTGGTGAAGATTCTCAGTCAGACACGAGTGTGATGCGGCCGGGATGAAAGAACAAGATCTCGGATACAAGCAGCTGAAATGAGTTTTCTCCGCAGGGTGGCTGGACTCTCCCTTAGAGATAGGGTGAGAAGCTCAGTCATCCGGGAGGGACTCGGAGTAGAGCCGCTGCTTCTCCACATCGAGAGGAGCCAGTTGAGGTGGCTCGGGCATCTGGTTAGGATGCCTCCTGGACGCCTCCCTGGTGAGGTGTTCCGGGCATGTCCCACCGGGAGGAGACCCAGAGGAAGACCCAGGACGCGCTGGAGGGACTATGTTTCTCGGCTGGCCTGGGAACGCCTTGGGATTCCCCCGGAGGAGCTGCTCCAAGTGGCTGGGGAGAGGGAAGTCTGGGCCTCCCTACTTAGGCTGCTACCCCCGCGACCCGACCCCGGATAAGCGGAAGAAGATGGATGGATGGATTCTCAGTCGTCCAGGACATGATAAAATCAAAAAAGGCGTTCAATACAAGATCAACTGGACTTTATTTGTTGCAGAAAACGTTTAAATAGAATGGTCATGTTCATGTTATCTCAGGTATGTGTGGGGTTATTTCAGCTTCCAATTTGCATATGTTGGTGCGTGGCATGTCAGCCTGTATAAATCTTATCTGTCTCACTAGCTGCCATTCTGAATTGAAAAAGCCTTTTGGATAAAGGGTGAAACGTTTTCTGCAACAAATAAAGTCCAGTTGATCTTGTATTGAACACCTTTTTTGAAACTGTCAGCAAATGTTTTATCTACTTTTCATCACTGTTTTGTATGCAATGTAACCTGTAAAAAGAAGAAGAAGAAAAAACCTGTGTGTGTGAAAGCATTGGGTTATCTAAATTTAAGCCAATAAAGGAACATCAAAGTTCATGCTCAATAATCCAAGTAAAAAAAAAAATCCAGCAATGTTCAGAGTCAGTCAGAGAGTCAGAGAGTCTTTATTGTCATTTGCACCGCATGTGGTACATGTGATGAAAACGAGATTATGTACACAGGGTCCCAGTTACATCCAACAACAAATGCAAGAGAAAAACAGTAATAACATCTAGGATTAACTAAGAAAAAAAACATCAACTAGTAATACACTAAGCCCTAATGTAATAGAAAAACATCATTATAAACAGCAGCACGAACACGAGTCTGTATGAGCAGATGGTCACAGATGAACACAGCAACAAGAAAACAGATCAGCATCAGCATGATGTGATATTTTGCAGTGTTTATTCGTGTTGATTATTTATTCATGAGTCTAACAGCCTCAGGGTAGAAGCTGTTCCTCAGTCTAGTGGTTCTACATTTGATGCTCCTCAACCTCCGTCCTGAGGGGAGTGGGGCAAAGAGTGAGTGTGCTGGGTGAGTGAGGTCTTTCATGATGCAGGTGGCCCTTTTCCTGCATCTGGAGGTGTAAATGTCTGTGATGGTGGGGAGACTGACTCCAACAGATTTTGGTTCAGTCATGTCATCTGGATGTTTTACTTTTATTTTATTATTATTATTATTATCAAAAAAGGCGTTCAATAACAGCTGGACTTTATTTGTAACAGAAGATGTTTCGCTTCTCATCCGAGGAGCTTTACGAAACATCTTCTGTTACAAATAAAGTCCAGTTGTTTCTGTATTGAACACCTTTTTTATTTTATCATGTCCTGGATGACTGAGAATCTTCACCAGCATTATTATTATTTTTAGATGTTTCGTTCTTCATCCAAAGGACTTCATCAATCCAAGGAGCCACAAACAAACTCAGTCCCACAAGCAGCACGCTCCCACAGTGGAACAACCAGTTTGCTGGTGATAAGATGGTTCCTGGGGCCCACCCTCTCCCCTGTCGACTCATCTGAGGCAGCCATAGCCAACCAAAGTGGTTCAAAACATCAAAGTTCATATTCAATAATCCAGTTAGAAAATCTAGTAAAGCTCAGTCAGGTCAGCTGGACAGTCTTCAAACGACTTCAGTAAAATGAAATTGTTAAAAAAACTCACTTCACAATATGATGCGCATCCAAAACAATTTTAAAGTTGGCACAAATTAAAAACAGGATAACAAAAAAATGAAATTTCAGCTTATTGGTTTTATTCACATAACATCACACTCTACATTACATTACAAAAAAACAATTGCTCAAATGTTTGCAATGAAAAAAATGCATGCAATCCAACTTTATGCAACTCAGATTTAAAGCTATTTTTGTATTGTACCTAATTAAACTCAGCACAGTTCAATCTAATACAATCTAATTATATAAATGTTTACAGTATTGCTCGCTGATGGGTTTAAATGTTATTTCTGTTTGAACATTCAGATTCAGAATGTATTTTATTCTGAAGGTAGATACCGGAAACTTTGATTCAACATGGCTGCTTTGACACTCATCCAAAGGGACAATAAAACCACGCAGAGAAACGAGAGCCGGTGTAACTGGGTGTGGGTCTACTGCCCAACACCTTAGGGTGGCAAAAACATGGCAGACTAACAGAAGTGAAAATATAAAACACAAAATTCAATAATTAAAATTAGTTAAAACAAGTTACACAAAGTTCACGGTCAGGTTTAAACTACTTAGTAACAGTACAAAGATGACCAGCCACGAAGTGCCCTTTTGGAAAGAACCAATCATCTTCTGGCTCGAGACAGGCCAATCCACAACGAGGAAGCATTCGCGCGCATCTGATATTCACGAAGTTACGTCGAAGAAAGAGAAAAGAAAGCCAAAAATAAAGACGGGATCTTTAAAATAACTTTTTCCACTAATAATTTTCTTTATTGGTGCTTGGCAGTCCATCTTCTGATCCTGGTGTCCGTTCAGCCAAAATGTCAAGTAGAAGCTCCATATTGGACAGGTAACATTCTTCTGTGCTGTTGTTTTTGTCCCAAATTAAAAAAACTAGTCAACTAATTATTAATCATTTGTCTCAATTATTTGTTCACAAAGGTTCGTATTTATTATTAAAATGTAACTTAAAAATAAAAGATAGCACAGTGTTCTTTAGTAACTGGTTAAAACAAACATTGTAGCCATTAGCAATTAGCTTGTTAAGGCTACACTTAGCAAGAATGCTAAATTGATGTGACGAAACAAAGTATCCAAAGTAGCCTGTATAAAACATTTCTATCCAAAGTAGCCTGTATAAAACATTTCTATCCAAAGTAGCCTGTACATTTCTGCAAAACTAATATATACTGTACTAATATTAAAGCTAAAATACATAGTTATTTAAAATATTTGTATGCATTTTAGCTCTTAAGTCTTTTTGGCTTTTGTAGTGTTTTTAGTGAGTACCTATGCATCAGGGTTTTTAGTCAGATTTGTTAAAACTCTGTTATCTTTTGTCAGTCTTGAGGAGTTGGATTACTCTGATCGTGAAAGTGTGCATGAGGCTCAGATGAAACCCACGAATCGGAGAAAGCAGGTGGCACCTGGGCCTCAGGTAAATTACTTCAAATATTTAACAAAGACAAAACCAGTGATTTTATTTAAATGTTTTTTGTTTTTTTTGTGGTGGACAGAACTGCATCATGTATCAGTTGTAGTTAAATATCAAAACCCCACTAAAATGTACCATGAAACATGCACAGAACATAACATACTACTTATTTCTGAATTATTCTTTCTCATATCAAGCCGCTTAAGAAACCCAGGAGGAATGCTGTTTTACGGCTGCTGTCCAGCCCCAGCAGTAGCCCTGTCTCTGGTACTCCAGAGCCCTCGCAGCAGCAGTCTTCCTCCCAGGGTACATCCAGACAGCTCTCTCCAAGCAGAAGTGTGAGCGAGGGAACCCAGGGAATCAGTGCAAATGATATCTATGGTGCGGTTTGCTCAGGAAAAAGTGCGATGGTGGTGAGTAAACCCTAAACAAAAAGCAAAAAAAGAAGAGGGGAAAGTATCAGCACAGATTACCACATGAAGGGAGGGAGGTACTGATGGTGGCATATGTAATGGGAGGAGAACCAAGCTTACAAGAGGTTGTAATGTGCCGTCAGTGGCTGATTGATGTGATCCTGAGTAGCCTTTGATAAGCAAAGGGGAAGGTGCAGTCTTGTTGTTGAATCGCGTACACAATAATTGGCAGCACACGTTCATCCAAAGTACAGTATAGTGTAACAGTTTCTCTTCTGGATAAAAACTAAAGAAGGACCACATGACACCAAAAATAACTGTATGGCGAGCTGTTGTAACAACACAGATTATAAAAGTTGTAGATAGACTGAGAAAGTAATGCAAAATTCCATGTTGTTGATGTGTTTTAATTACATCATCTGCTCTTCGATCTGTGTGCGTCATTCTGACCGACTGCTTTCTCCCTGTCAATCTTAAGACTGTGGTGGATGAGTGGCTGGATAGCTACAAACGGAGCCGAGAGGCGGGGTTGCTAGTGCTCATCAACTTCATTGTTCAGTGCTGCGGATGCAAAGGTCAGAGGTTAAAAAGGAGGCCAGGGGATGGGTGTTTTAGCAGGTGGGAGGGAGGGGTTAAATTTGAAGAGATAATCCTTCCATCTTCAGCTCAGGTTATCGTTTGTGGTATTGATCTAGTTGATGTTTTATTTCTTTTTGTTCACATCAAAAATATGTTTAAATAACATGGGATGAAAATGTCTAAAGTTAAAAAAAAAAAAATTTTTTTTAATCTAATGTGAAAGTTCTTCATTTTTGTCTAGGTGTGGTCAGCAGAGAGATGCTGGACAGAATGCAGAATGCTGAAATTATCAGCTTACTAACCAAGGAGTTTAATGAGGTGCAAAAAATGATGCAATTGTTCACACACAGTTCATATTTGTTGTTAATTAGTTCTAAAATTAAACATGATTTTTTTTTCTATTTTACAGCTATGGAAGTGATAGTTCTTTGTTAGAACTTTGTAGAATTACAATCCTTCTGGAATTAGTTTAGAAACGCTAATATTCTCCATGTCCCAAGAGATTATGATCTGAAAGATGGTGCATAGCATGATTGAATATGCAACTTACTATCTAATGTTTATAAATGAACACAATAATGTGTTAATCACCTAATTTTTGTCATAAGAGAATAAAACCTACAGCTTTCTGCCCCATATATTTATACTAAACAAAAATAACGTAAACTGCATTTTCTTAGTTCAATTTTTTCCTCTTTTTTTTCTATTTTATTTATTTTTCTTCTGTCAGGATTCTGTGAACTACCCTTTAAGCACTCCAGGCCTTCAGCTGAAGCATTTCAAAGCCGGTCTGTGTGAGTTTGCTCGGGTTCTGGTGCGCTCCTGTCGAAATAGTTTGATATATGATGAGTACCTCTTCCCCTCCCTGCTGGCCCTGCTCACCGGTCTGTCTGACTCCCAAGTTAGAGCCTTCAGACACACCAGCACTCTCCTGGGTATGCACTTCAGTTCTTTATCAAAGCAAAATACATGAAAGAAAAACACAGATAAAAATCATGTGTCTTACACTGTTCTTTTTGTTTTCCATCTACTGGTTAATCTAAAGTGATGTACAGTAAATGTTAAAAATGTTTCAGGAAATATGTACTGCATTTTTTAAATTTTTATTAATTGCTCTTGGGGGCATTAAGTAGTTTACGCTTACTCCTAAAAAATGATTTTTCTTTTGGGCTGTTTTCTCTTCTAGCCACAAAATTGATGTCAGGGTTGGTGGAAGTAGCTGTTGCAGTGAATGTTCAGCTGCAGACCACCCAACGCCGATACGATATAGAGTTCAGTAAGAGGCCAAGTGAAAGAGCCCCTGACAAAGTGGAGCAACTGAAGGCGACCCTCAGTGAGGTGAGACATGAGGACAGTGATACAGACATTGCACAGAAGTTTTCACGTTTTGACATAAAATATGTGTTCATATCGGAGATTTAAAGAAATCAGATTTAAAATGCACATCATGGGGAAAAAAAATATGCAGGTGGCCAATGCGTTTGAAATCACTTTTTAATTTGTTTATTTTTCACTTCTCTCTTTGGAAGTTGTGTAGCTTTTTTGTCATAAAATATGGTTTCAACTACTGTATAGCCTTTGTCTTGGAATGTTTGGTAAATATTTAGTGGAGTAAAATTTATTTCACTGGATCACACTCAAATAACAGTTGAAAATGTTATTTAGACAAGGAAGACGCATAGTCCGATGCATGTTTAAAAGGTTTTAATTTATCCACATGCAACAACTAAACTAAAACCAGTGAGAGTCTCTGTCCCACTCATAAAAACTGAAGCTTATAGTTTAAATATGACACATTTTATAGCTTCTAAAATCTCCTTTTCATTGGTGTCTTCCACTTTGACTATTCACTGTTCCCTGTACCCATCTCTCTGCTTATTTAGCTTTGCTACAAATAGCTTTTACAAAGCCTTCTATACACTATCCTCATGCCTGTTGGAATGTTCTTCTACACACCTATGCTGTTCCCTGAAAACACTCTACTAGTAGGCCTCTTACGTTTTCTCTAGAGCCATCACAGCATATCATTGCCTAGATCTCACCCTATCCTTGGAAACCTCTGTCACACCAGCCCTCAGAATATCTTCTTTTACTACATTCATTCTCACCTCAACACCAGATGAAGAGCGCCTCAGCGTGACCACAACAGAAGTAAGGAGTAGTTTCAGGAGGATCAACCCTCACAAAGCAACCGGACCAGACAACATCCCCGGGAAAATCCTGAAAGAATGTGCCTATCAGCTCTGCGATGTGCTGGCCGACATCTTTAACACCTCACTTTCCCTGGAGACAGTTCCCACCTGCCTGAAGACCGCCACCATCATCCCAGTCCCAAAAAGCTCCATAGTGACTGGTCTGAATGACTATCTGCCGGTGGCCATCACCCTGATAGTCGCTAAATGCTTCGAAAAACTGGTCATGACTCACATCAAAACATCCATCAACGAGGACCCTCATCAGTATGCATACCGCGAGAACCGATCAACAGAGGACGCCATCTCCTCTGTGGTCCACACTGCTGTCACCCACCTGGAACAGAAGGACTCATACGTCCGTATGCTCTTTGTGGACTTCACATGCCTTCAACACCATGATCCCCCAAACCCTGATGGACAAACTATTCACACTAGGACTAAGCCCCTCCATTTGTAACTGGGTACTAGACTTCTTAACAAACAGACCACAGTCTGTGAAGATCCACAACTTCTCCTCCTCCACCATAACCCTCAGCACTGGCTCTCCTCAAGGATGTGTGTTGAGCCCTCTCCTGTTCACTCTGCTCACATATGATTGTGCAGCCACCCATCCAGGCTGTCATATTGTAAAGTTTGCAGATGATACAGCGGTGGTGGGATGCATCACAAACAATGATGAGTCCAGCTACAGGCAGGAGGTGGAACACCTGGAGAGCTGGTGCAAAGAGAATAACCTTCACATCAATGTGAAGAAGACAAAGGAGATGATTGTGGACTTCAGAAGGAACAAACACACACACCCCACTGAACATAAGTGGATCTGCAGTGGAAGTGGTCTCCAGCTACAAGTACTTGGGTGTACACATGAATGATAACCTCAGCTGGAGCAACAACACCACCAGCCTGATCAAGAAAGGTCATCAGAGACTCTACTTCCTCAGACGGCTGAGACGAGCTGGTCTGAGAAGCCCAGTCCTCACCTCCTTCTACAGGTGTGCAGTGGAGAGCATCCTGTGCTCCAGCATCAATGTGTGGCATGGAGGCTGCACAGCTGCAGAAAGAAAAGCTCTGCAGAGAGTGGTGAAGGCTGCACAGAAGATGTTGGAGTCAGTCTCCCCACTATCACAGACATCTACACCTCCAGATGCAGGAAGAGGCCACCTGCATCATGAAAGACCCCACTCACCCAGCACACACACTTTTTGCCCCACTCCCTTCAGGACGGAGGTTGAGGAGCATCAAGTGTAGAACCACTAGACTGAGGAACAGCTTCTACCCTGAGGCTGTTAGACTCATGAATAAATAAATAATCAGAATAATCACTGTGAAATATCACATCATGCTGATGATGATCTGTTTCATGTTGCTGTGTTCATCTGTGACCATCTGCTCATACAGACTCGTGTTCATGCTGCTGTTTGGAGTAATGTTATTCTATGATATTAGTGCTTAGTGGTTTTTTTGTTGTTGTTGATGTTTTTCTTAGTTCATATCTTAGATGTTATTACTATTTTTCTCTTACATTTTATTGTTGGATGTAACTGGGACCCTGTGTACATAATCTCGTTTCATCACATGTACCATATGTGGTGTGAATGACAATAAAGATTATCGGACTCTGATTCATGAACCTCCTTCTTTCAGCTTTTCCCTCTTCAGGGGTCTCCATGGCGAGTCATCCTCCTCCATCTCTCTGTCCTCTGCATCCTCTGTCCTCACTCAACTACCTCCATGTCCTCTCTAACTGCATCCATATACAGTATCTCCTCTTTGACCTTCATTTCTGTCTTTTTCCTGGCAGCTGCATTTCTAACATCCTTTTACCAATACATTCATTGTCCCTCTTCTGGACATGTCCAAACCTCCTCAGTCTAGTCTCTCTAACTTTATCTCCCAGTTGTTCAACCTGTGCTGCACCTTTCATGATCTCATTCCTAATCATATCCGTCCTTGACACTCCTAAGGAGAACCTCAGCATCTTCATTTCTGCTACTTCCAGTTCTGTCTCCTGTCTTTTTGTCAATGCCACTATCTCCAGACCATACAACAAAACTGGTCTCACCACTGTCTTGTAAACTTTTCCTCTGACCTTTGGTGTCACCCTTTTGACACAAATCACTTCTGAAGCTTTTCTCCATCACTCAATCCTGCCTGGACTCTCTTTTTCACTACTTTACCACACTCCCCCTTTTCCACAGCACATCTCACCACTGTCCTGCTGTCCTCATATATGTCCTGTACCAGTCTAACATTTTATTTCATTAACTATTAATTTCAAATGCTGTCAATTTTAAAGTCCAAAACTACTAATATTGACAAAGTTGAGAATTTTATGTTTATTTGAAGGGAATTTCAATTTTTTTGAAGGCTAAATAAAAATAAAAGTTTAACATTAATTTATTTGTTCAGTTTGCAGCTTTTCTGAGGCTTTTTATATTGTTTATATCAATATTGAATTACAGTATATCGAAATTAAGAAATGTATTGTGATAAAAGTTTTGGCCATATTGTCCAGCCCTAGTCTTGACTGATTGGGTATGGTGTCGCTGAGATGAACTCTCACATTAGTTTTGGCAAAAGTGTTTTCCGTCTGATGCCCTTCCTGATACTACCCTCACCATAAGGCTTGGGACCAGCACAAGATACACTGGCTTGTGCTCCCTAGTGGCTGGTTTCTCTTTCTCAAACCTGGCCGCTCCATATTCAACATATTTTGGCCAGTATAACCACTGTTTCTGAAATATTTCTGGTTTTATCACGTTTTGCTTTATAGTAATACATTTATTCATTTTTGATTTGCACAGGCAGTCTGCTGTTTAGTATGAAATGGGTTTTTACTGTTGTTTTCACCAAATAAAGTTATTAAAATGTCCAATGAAATGGAACAGTATTCCTCGTGGATTTGTGTCACTGCTGATTTGATGGTAGATTACATATTGTATATCTGATAAATCTCAATCTGGTCATCTGGACAGTTTCTTTTAGTCGAAACGTTTCACCCTCAGTCCAGAGGGCTTCCTCAGTCAGAGTTCCAGCACACTGATCTTCCCCCACCAAGCTGTGAACAACTTATGTGAACCAACCAGTCCACATAAGTTGTTCACAGCTTGGTGGGGGAAGATCAGTGTGCTGGAACTCTGACTGAGGAAGCCCTCTGGACTGAGGGTGAAACGTTTCGACTAAAAGAAACTGTCCAGATGACCAGATTGAGATTTATCAGATTTGATACCTGGATTATTGAGTATGAACATTCTTACATATTGTATAGTTTGAGAATCGATATTAATTTAAAAAAAAGTTTGTATTTTACATGTTAAAATGCCACAAGCTCTTGAAAAAACAGAAAAATGTATTTCATTATAAAGAGTGAACAGATGGACAGACTTGAAACCTTATATATCTGGTATTGATGTTTTTTGTGTTCAACTGAACCTCTATATTGATGTTGTAGTTGCAAGAGAACAGAGTGGAGCTCTCCTCCCTGATGAACGCCACTTTCCGTGGCATCTTTGTACATCGTTATCGTGATAAACTGCCTGAAATCCGGGCAGTGTGTATTGAGGAGTTGGGCCTGTGGCTGAAAACGGACCCGGAAGACTTTCTCAATGATGGATGTCTGAAATATCTGGGGTGGATGCTGAACGACAAGGTAAACACAAATTGGACAAACAATAGAACATTTAAAATATGTAAGCATTATCCTGTGTTACGTTAGATTTTAATAAATGTTTTTATCTGTGTCTGCAATTTAACTGATCTCCGTTATAGTCTCAACACTAAAATTTCTATTCTATATTTCTATATTTTTTATTATTGTTTCATCTTTCTATAAATTTTCATAGAATTTGAATTTCTCAGGTGGCCAACAACTTGAAAAATCATTTTTCCATACCACCTAACCTGTTTGTAAATTCATGTGCACAAAAAAAAAAATCCATTATAAATGTATTCAGGTTTGTGTGTTGTGTGTGTAGAAACCTTGTTGCTGTACTTTGTTTTGTTTTCTTTCAGCAAAGTCCAGTGCGTCTGCAGTGTGTGCGTGCCCTGCAGGATCTGTACCAGGAGACAGAGTTCATTGGCCGCCTGGAGCTTTTCACTAGCAGATTCAAAGTGAGGCATCCCTCTGGATTGGATTTACACCTCATTTAATGCGTGTTTTCTCCCATTTTTGTCTCCTATCCATTGTTTCAGCTTTTCTATTGTTTCTACTTTGTTGGCTGTCTGTGTCTCTCCTCCCTTTTTGCCTCCTCCCTGTATTTCCATGCCATTTCATGTTTTTTTTTCTTTTTTTTCTCACCACTTCTGTCTGTCTGTTGTGGTTCCACCCTTTGTCTGGGCACATGCCTGTTTTTTGTTAATTGCTGCCAATTACTGATATAATAACCCCCACTCAAACACATGAAAACGTTCCTAAGCTACATGTGCTGCTGCAGATAAATGGTCTTTTTATGCCATGAATTTCTGCCTAAATCAGTAGGCTTGTGTGTGTGTCACTTTTGTGGGCGTAGGTACATTTATGCATATCAATGCATTTATTTATCATGCACGATGCGTTTGTGTGCTGGCATGATTGTGCATTAGTTTCTGTGTATTACAGTGCATGTCTGTGTGTGTTTAGGAGAGGCTTCTCAACATGGTGCTGGACAAAGACCTAGACGTTGCAGTGGAAGTGGTCAATCTGTTGCTGATGATCCAACAGTGAGGACTCTCTCTTGGTTTCTTTGTGCATATATGTAATTTTGGGAGATCAAAAATAGCTGAATAATGTTTCTTGAACCTAAATAGAGCTTAAATTGTGAGCTTCACTGATGAGCCAAAATATTATGACCAATGGCAAAGTAAAATAAAGTAACACTGCTCGTTTTGTTAAAATGCGATGTTCTGCTAGGAAAGCCAACATCTTGGACTAAACTTTGACATCTGTCACCTACCTGTAAATGTTCTGCCATCCAGAAGCAAGTCCAACTTTAATAATAATAATAATAATAATGAATTCAATTTATAATGCACTTTTCATTAATAAAAATCTCAAAGTGCTACTTTAGTTGACCCAATCCCACAAGCCACAAGACCAAATGTTTTTTTTTTTAATGTCTCATTATCAGAGGCTACTTTTGTGTGTCCGTGCCTTGTATTATCAGAATTCAGTCAACAAGAGTAAGAATAGTCATGTTATGGATACCGGTATATATTTGCATGAAGCCCTTTTCAGATGCAGTTTAGAAGTGTATTAAAAGTGTTTTCTGATGGTTTTTGATGGAGTTTGATTTTGCTCATTTCTTCATTTTGTTATTTGAAACGGTAAGACTTTCTCACCAAGCAAACGACAGCCACTTGACATTTATAGCAGGAACTGTGATTTTGTTTTTCCTAAAAGTTTCACATGGTTAAGTGTAAACTAGATGATTTCAAGAACAATAAGAGAGAGAGAGAGATTACCTTGTAACAAAGGAGTTTTATGTTCTACATTTTTAATTGTATCTACAATACGTACATGTTTACAGTAAGAAAGAAAATCGTACACCTTGCCAAAAAAAGTCAAATAATATTTTTTAGAATTATGGTAAAACTCAAAGCAATATTAATTTACTAAAAAAAAATTCTTGTTTAATATACAAAACTGACCAGTTACCTTGTTGCAACATTTCCAGAAATGCAGAAGAAGGTCTGATAGAGGAGGAGTGTGGACACGTCTATCCTTTGGTTTATGCTTCACACCGAGGTCTGGCTTCTGCAGCTGGTGTCTTCCTCTACAACAAGTATGCACTCATCCTGCAAATGTACAGTTTCACATATTGGACACGTTTTTACAAATAGTTAAGCTTATTTATATACCGGTAGTGCCAAATTACAACAGAAGTCATCTCAGGGCACTGCACAAAAGCATTAACATTACAGTGTACATGTATTATAAAAGTATTATTAAATGTATTATATGAAATGTAATGTATTATAAAAGTACTATTTTTACTAGCCTTATTGCATATGCCACTTTACCTCTATACTAATACCAACTACCTCATACATATACTGTGTACATAAACTTCATATGCTGCTTTGTCACTCTATTACAAATGTCAATGCCAGAACTTTCATTTTATTTTATAGATATACTTTTTACACTTTTATACTACTATGCAAAAAACTCAGGACAGTATTACACTTTTATTATTTCATTTTATGCTTATGTTTATTAAATGTTTAGTGTTTTAGTGTTGGTGTAACCTTTCATACTACTACTATGCAAAAACTACTATGCAAAAACTCAGGACAGTATTACACTTTTATTATTTCATTTTATGCTTATGTTTATTAAATGTTTTAGTGTTTAAATGGTTACTGTTGCACCGAGGGACTGAGAGAAATGCAATTTCAATCCTGTGTAGGTCCTGTACATATTGCAGTTTTGACAATAAAGTTGACTTTGACTTTGAAAGCCAGTTAGTATTAGTAGGCATCATATGCTTCGGTTGAGCTAGGCTTATAAGCTCTGACTTTGTTTTAATTGGTGAAGGTGTGTGTTCACACCTCCCTCTACCAAATAATTTCGCCGGCATCATACCGCTTAGGCTGAACTAGACTTACTAGTTCTGACCTTGTTTTGACTGGTGAGGGTGTGCGTTCGTGCCATTCCCTCTTCCAGTCATTCTCACCGGTCATTCTCACCGGCATAACGTTTCGGCTGAGCTAGGCTTATAGCACGGACCTTGATTTAATTGGTGACGGTGTGTGTTCACGCACCCCCACCCCCCCCCCCCCCAATCATTCCCACTGGCATCACAACACTTAGGTTGAACTAGGCTTACTAGTTCTGATCTTGTTTTTAAATCAGTGAAGGTGAGCGTTGGCGCCCCCTCTCCCAGTCATCTTTTACCAACTTCATACAGCTGGACAAGGCTTTGATTCCTGGACATAGATGGTGGCGCCAGCCCCTTTGCAGAATTGCAAATTCCTACTAAGTAGTAGCATAGACTGCTCCCACTGCTGCACGGGTTGCGGGGCCGTACTCCAGGCGGATGACGGTCACAACCTGTGCCCTGCCTGCCTTGGACATGACCACGTATTGGAGGCCCTGTCAGACAACCTCTTATGAACTGCAGCTTCATGCCTCGTGCTGTGAGGGTGGCCCGGCTGGCCCAGTTTCACCCCAAGATGGGCAGTGAACTCCCGCCTTCTATGATGGAGGCCCCACTTAGGCACTCGAAGCGCCAGGCCAGGGCCACAACCTCTGTGGCCCCTCCTAGAAAGAGGCGAGCCAAGTCTGTTCAAGGAGTTGACAGAGATGAAGTCCCTTTTTTCAGGCACGCCAACCGGGGGCCAAGCCAGGGGCAGCGACCGGACTCTCCTCCCCCATGCCTGAGCAGGCTGCGGAAGAGGATGTGTTATCCTTGGCAGCCTATGCCTCTCACTTTCTAGGTGAGGAGGAGGAACAGTCATCTCACGTGCCAGAGACTGGTTCATTTTCCTCGTCCTGGACCACAGAAAGTGGGTCAGGTGACGACTCGGTGCAGGATGGCTCCTAGACAACTGCGGCTGCAGATCCTGCAACCAGAGGAGTCCACCCCTTGAAGTGCCTTCTTCAGGCGCAGGCGGGCCCTTCCTCCCTTTTCCGTCTCTCCATTGGAGGAGTACCTGAGGGAGTATGTGGTCTGTAATGCTCCAGTGGTGCCAGAGGAGCTATTTGGTTCGGCTGCCGTGGAGGTGTTGGAATGGACCGTCCAGGCACGATAAATGAGGCAGCAACTCTTAAGCTACAGGCTCTCAGATCCTCGGGTCTCAGGTGGGGCCCTGAGGGCTCGGATGTGACCTTGTGGCCAAACACTATATTTGTACCAAGGTGTTATCTCACTCTAACTGTAACCAACCATTGAGGCTGACACATTTCAGCATACACCTGGTGAGGGGTCTGGATTAGAGCACGACCCCCCTGCCGGGCAGCGTGAAGGCACATTCTGCCAGGAGAGTGTCCGCTTCCTGGGCTGCTCTGAGAGGGGTTCCGATGGAAGCAATATGTGTTGCTACATCATGGGCTTCCCCAGGCACGTTCACCAGATTCTACTGGGCTAACGTGGCCACCCCCATCCCATGGGCCCGAGGTTTCTGCAAGGGTCCTCTGGGCCTCTTTAGTGAGGTATGTGCTCAGGATTCTTCGTGACATCGTCGTATTCGTCATTCAGTGCTTTCAGCACCGCCCTCTGACGGTCAGGAGGGATTCAAAGAACCGTAGTTACATACGTAACTTTCATTTTGACCCCTGAGTAAGGGAGCATCCAGAAGTAGAAGATTGCTGCCTCCAGATTTAAAACCTTGATGTTTGAATTGTACATCATCCCAGGCTTTAAATCATACATCTTATGCATTTTCTTTTTGTTTGTTAGACTGAAACATGTAATTGATAGAGACACCCAGGGGAAGGATCAAAGCAGCAATTCCGCCTTTTTTCAAATACTCATCTCCTTCTATATCCAGAGCGAGGTAGTGTTTCTGTTTTTTGTTGTTTCTTCCTCATCTAAATCATTCTCTGTTAAAAAAAATTAATAAAATAAAACAGGGCAATGTTTCCAAGTATTGAAGGAAATGTTTCATTCATTCATTTTCCCCTAATAGGATCTATTGTTTTCTGTTTTATTAAAGTCAAAGCAGTTTCAGTTATAATGCTACACTAGTCAAAAGTCATAGCACAATGTTATTATTACTGTGAAGACAATTTCATTTGAATATTTTTTACAAGTACAGTAGATCTTAAATTTAAAATAGTGGAAATATTAAGGGCAGTGTGAAATTAGTGACACTGCATTATTTTTGTTAATATAAATTGTACACTTAACAGTTTCATGAGCACGGGGCGTACCTGGTGGACAGTCTGTGGACTTCAGCCGGGTCTGAGCTGAAGGACTGGGAGACGATGACAACTCTGCTTCTTCAAGATTCTGGTGAGGAACAAGATAAAACCATTTTACAACCATGTGAACTTCAATTAATGCTAAACAAAATCTGTATGGATGGTTTAGTTTTACGCCTGCATTCCATTAGCCTGGTTAAAACCAGACCCTTGTCCTTCACTTCGCTTCGTACTACGGACAAGGGTCTGGTTTTAACCAGGCTAGCATTCCATAGAAACTTAAATGAATTTTTTTGTTGTTTTTTTGTAGTTTCAATAAATCCGTTTCATCTGATCTTTTTTGTTCCTGCTTCGTGCTTCTCAACTCCTGTCTCTGCTTTTTGTTTTGTCAGGATTGCTGTACGAGGAGGAGGGCGTGCTCTTGGAAATTATGATGTGTGCCATGGGACGGGCAGCACAAGCAACTCCACCTGTTGGGAGAAGTCAGGGCAAAAAGGTGCTTAAAAATACAGATGTAATCTTGGGTCTGTTGTTTAGTGAAACCGTTAAGAGTGAGGGGAATTTAAAAGAATAATAATTTAGAAGCTTAGCTATGCTTTTTTAAAAAAAAAAAACCTAGGTCTTCGAAGTTGCTCATTCCATTGTTGGATTTTTACCTGGGTTATTGAGCATGAACTTTGGTGCTAGGTTAACATAATTAATGTTTAAGACTTTTAAGACAAGCACATTGGGATTATTATTTTCTTTTTTGGTCACCTTTAAATATTTATGTCTGTTTGTTGAATGTTTATAGATCCTGAGTATGAAAGACAAGAAGATCCAGGAACAAGACAGGAGTTGCATTACCACACACTTCATCCCTATACTGCCACAGCTGCTTACCAAGGTACAAAGCTAAAGTTTGTTTACTTTCACATACAGCTTGTTTGTTGACATTTCCCCTAAAATGAGTAGAAAATATATATTTTTACTGACTTGCAGTACTCAGCAGATGCAGCAAAGGTGAGCCTTCTTCTCAAAGCTCCTCTTTACTTCGATCTGGAGATGTTCAGTAGCACTCAGTGGCTGGAAAAGGTAGGAGAACCATAGATCTGCAAGGCCATAAGTCATTGTCTGAAATATTTTAAACGGCTTGAACAAGTCTATCCAGATGCAAACCAGCAAGTTGGAAAATGCAAGTAAAGATGGGCTTTTAAAAGTGAATTTGTTTACTTTTTCTGATTTATTTGTTTCCTTCATCTCATCTTTCTGTCAGCATCTGGACCTGCTGTTGTCTCAGATATGTGACATTGTCAAAAAGCACTCAGAGGTCAACGTGCTGCAGGCTTGTACCCACCTGGTTAGCACCCTCTGCTCAGACCGCTACACCTTCTCCTCCCGCGCACACCTGGCGTTCAGTCAGCTGATGGATGAACTGACTGAATGTTTCAACACCTACCTAAGTGACCTTCTGCAGGTCAGAAAGTGTCAGTGAAGCAAATATAGCTTGTAAAACACTTCTAAATGTAGATCTAACAAACATCTTCAGTGTTACTGCAAATGGTTGTGCTAACTTAAAATGATATAAATAAATTTTGTAGTTGACTTTACATCTCACACTGTTAGGTGCAGTCAAGTAAAGTACAGTATTTCTTTTTCAAGCCAATTGTAATGAATTAACCTATAACAAAAGAGTAAAAATGACTTGAAATCCCACAATTGTTTAAAACGCCTACAGTTTTTAGAAATCACAGCGGGTGAGCTTTTTCTCATCCACTCAAAATATTTATTTATACTGTATATGGTACTGTACTTTAAAACCTATTTCTTTTATATCAGTGTGAGAGTGTGTGTTTTAACATCCAGGGAAATGCAGATGAGGATGACCTATACACCGCCACCACCGCCTTGAAAAGAATCGCTGCCTTGAGCAGGTAAATTCATGTGTCTGTAGTACTGACTACCTACTCCTTACAGTGCATAGAAGTGTGTGGATGCAGTAACTATGTGTTTTCCAGTGTTAAAGACCCAACTGGTTGGAAGCTGTTTGACAACTGTCTTGAGTTACTGAAGAGCAGGCTGGAGTCTCAGGATTTTGACACAGAGGTTTTTAACAGTTGCAAATCATCAACTTAGTTTTTTTTCTGTTTCGATGGGAATAATTTAAAGATTTAGGGTTACTAAAATGTCATGTTGTGGATGAGTGGGAGGTTAAAGGGGCTGCATTAAAATGTGTTATATTTTACAGTAAAATACATTAAAGCTAAAATACTGTACATAATTTGATTTTCCTGTTAACAATAAAAACCTCATAGACAGAGTTGATACTGATATTTTTTAATGTAATTTAAAGTCTATTTTATAAAAACCTCATAGACAGAGTTGATACTGATATTTTTTAATGTAATTTAAAGTCTATTTTATTTAACTAAATATTATTGTTAATCATGTTTGGTTTTGGGTAATTACAGAAAACTATTTGCATATAGTTTGACACCTTTTACAAAAGTCTTATTTTAACCCCTCTCTGTGTAATTTCAGCTCATGGTGGCGGCTCTGAAATGTGCAGGATTTCATCTTATGTGGGCCAAAGTGAATGTAGTCAACTTCAAGCCAAATGAGGTGCTTTCATTCAACCTTAATTTTTACAGGCTAGTCTTGTTGAGCCACGAGGACTCGATAACAAGGGAGACCTGTTCCAGACAGAACATGAAAAGTACAGCCAACAATACCAATAAGTCAAGTCAAGGTTCTTTACCGTCATTCGCACCACTTGTGGTACATGTGGTGGAACAAAATTGTGTACACAGGGTCCCAGTTACATCCAACGAAAGTATAAATTGTAAAGAAAAACAGTAGTAAGATCTAAGATATGAACCAAGAAATACACTAAAACTAAGAATACACTAAGCACAAATAGTTCAAAAACAATATGCCGAACAATAGCAGCATGAGCGTGAGTCTGTGTGAGCAGGTGAGTACAAATGAACACAGTAGTGTGAAATAAATGATAAACTGCAGTAAAATGCAGTTAAAAGTATTGTTATAAAACAATAAATTAGGGTGCCGTAAAACAAGGTGAAATACTAAAAACAAATTTGCTTTGATTTTTCTATTGACAATATCGAA